>LGRX02032133.1:0-14942 GCA_001247695.2 Cymbomonas tetramitiformis | reverse complement strand
TGGTGGTCCTCGTGCTCTCCGTTCGCCCGCTGTCTTGGACACAGCAGCGATGCCGTGAAACCGGAGGTTGACCGTCCCACCTCCACTCGACCACACTTGAAGTCCGGGAAAGCAGGAAATGGTTTACGGGCAGACAGCCGTGCCCGAAGGCCTCCAACGCGAGGGCAACACGACGCGTCCGTGCACTTGCAGCCGGAGTGGCCCACCTCCTGGAAACGAGCACACGCCTCCACCACCAACCGCATATCCTCGTGGTACCTACAGCAGCAGGAAATGGTGTCCCTTCGGGTGAGTCGTTGCACTTGCCTCGGCTTCCGAGTCTCAAAAGATCGGAGTTCGATCTTTTCGGCGGGAAACTTCTTCTTGAACTTGCGGAACACCTCCAACTGTGTCATTTCCACCCACTGCTTCGACACCTTCTCCACGCTTCCATCAATATGCCGCAGCTGGATCACGTCCCGTTTACACGTGGACACCCGACTGATCCCAGCACTCAGCCAGAAGGCTTGGATCTTGTGGGTCAGCTCCGCGCTTATAGCACGGTTGGCCATGTGCAGGTTTTCCAGGACCAACCCTGCCAGAAGACCGGCATTAAGCCGTTGCGCTGTCCCAAGGGCAGCTCCCAACAGCAAGTTGCGGTGCCCAACGAGTCCATCCTTCACCACCTTCACATTTATCCCTAAGATGCTTGCAACAGCACCCTCAACACCCTCCACGTCTCTGCCAAATACCATCGCTGCGCCCGCCATGCGCGTGGCAGCGTTCTGCCTGGAACCATATCCAGCTAGAGCGGCGAACGATGCCCGCAAGCTCGACACGATCGTTCCTCCTACGCGATCCTCCTCTGACAGAAATCTTAGCCGCACAGCTTCTATCTCTTCCGCGGGTAAGGTGCGCACAAAGTTCGAGAGCGCCCCACCAATAAGATGCGGCTTGTTCATGAAAACCTCCTTGAGCTTGTCGTTCCAGTGTGCTTTACTTCCATCAGGCACCGGACAACCCACCGCTGAGGCTCCTGCGGAGGCTGCTGTGGCGCCTAAGGGACCCAGCGTCGATTTCACCCGTGCTTGAGGCGCAGAGACCTCCACCGCGTCCTTGCCCAAGTCTAAACGCTTCCTAGAGCGAGCTTCCCTCCTTCGCGCATTCTGATCAAGGCGCCTTTTCTTAACGGTACTGGTAGGTGTGGGCGCATTCCTCGCATTCCTCCCAACCCCACCTGCCTGCAGCACGCTAGGATCTCTGCTCGGTTTATTCCCAGTTAACACATTCCATTTATCGACGAACTCCGAGATCTGCCCCGCTAGTTCTGTTGCATGATCCACATTCGTTGGTGCAATAGGAAACTCCAAAGGCAAGTTCCGCGCCATGTCGCCGAGGCTCGTGAGCCATGGCAATACATCCACAAGGTAAGAAGGAGGAGGCATCCCTTTTCGAAAAACGCCACTCATAAGCGGCAAACATGTAAGGAGTCTACGGGCGAAAGCACGCCTTCAATTAACATATTTGCATGTCTGAACTTTTGCACGGACTCCCACATGCATCAGGAATATGAATAGTCCTTTCACGAAAAGTATCCGTGGCGTAAGTATCGCCCCCAGGATGGAATGACTGTTCGATCGTGGGGGCGATTCGCCATTTCTTGATTTATCACCCGGACATGTCAAATTTGACGTAGCGTGTGTATCGCACCCACGATCAACTGCTGCGTCGATCGTGCGGGCGATTCATAAATTTCGATTCAAGATTCGATCGTGTAATGATTTATCACCCGGACATGTCATATTTCACGTGGCGTGTGTATCGCACCCACGATCAACGAATTCGTCGATCCTGCGGGCGATTCATAAATTTCGATTCAAGATTCGATCGTGTAATGATTTATCACCCAGACATGTCATATTTCACGTGGCGCGTGTATCGCACCCACGATTAGGTGATGAGCTGATCGGGAGGGCGATAATGCATATCAGATAATTTAATTGAAATTCCGTCACGACACCGTAAGCATGTCAGGCCAAAAGTCCGATACCTGCGCACAGGAAGCTCGAATCGGCATGTCGGTTCGCCCACACGATCAAAAGATGGGATGATCGGGAGGGCGATAATGTATATCAGAGCCCTCCCCCGACATCTTACAACTGAACGAGACCCCTAAAAACCGTAAGCATGTCGGACCAAAAGTGCGATATCTGCTCACTGAGAGCTCGAGTGCTTGTAACGGTAACGCCAACCTGCGAACTGTACGCTATCTGCGACCATAGCACTTTCTTCGCGTGTTTTCGTTGCGCAATTGACGTTTGGATCGAGGACGAAGGCATTGACGGTTACTTTGGTATAAATTGGGAGCTAATATTCTAATAATGAAGCAGAACAGATTCACCTATGCAGCAGCGGTTGGGGCAGCCGTGCCAAACGCTTTAAGGCGCAAGTCAGATCGGAAGTCAGAGCGGAAACTGGTGGAAGGTGTCGCCGAGAGTGAAGGAGTACCCGCCTGCAATGTGGAAGGGTGCCCCCATCCCGACGACTCGTTGGATCGAACGAGGCTGGCGTTGGCGACCTGCGACATGTGCTCCGACTCCTTCCACGTTGGGTGCGCGTCGCGCCAGCTCACACCGTCAGGGGAAAAGCGGTTTCCAGGGGAATGCGGGCGCTGCGGGATCCTGGCCCGCCTGTTCTGCCTCTTTTGCGGAATGGGTTCGGAGAATCACTTCCCCGTGCTTGTTACCTGCGCGACCTGCAAGCGCGGGTTCCACAAGAACTGCCGAAAATCCGGAGACAGCCACTCTTCAACATGCGGGCGCCATCTCTGCGTTGGACAGCCTCCTGTCAAATGGGCGTGCACGGCCTCGCCGAACCCTGATGATCGATGGGCAGGCTGCTGCGGATACTGGTGCTGCTGCTGCCAGCGCGGAGAAGGCTGAGGGAATGGCAGCGCAGCAGCAGGCTGCTGCAAACATGGACGAAGCTCCGTTACAGGAGGCGCCCACGTTCGCAGCCGTTGTTCGCGCAGAACCAGGAGGCGGTCTGGTGGAGAAGCATCAGTTGTCGCTAATTTCTAAGAAGGAGGCAGGCGATGCCGACGCAGCAGCACCGCCTGCAGCTGCCACCGCAGCAGCACCGCCTGCAGCTGCCACCGCAGCAGCACCGCCTGCGGCTGCCACCGCAGCAGCACCGCCTGCGGCTGCCACCGCAGCAGCACCGCCTGCAGCTGCCACCACAGATGCACCGCCTGCAGCTGCCACCACAGATGCACCGTCCGCAGCAGCACCGTCAAGACCCGCGCTCTTCCACGCGCCTGCTGTGAAGGCCCCGGTTTCACAGGACATGCCTGCTGTGGAGGCCCCTGATCCTCAGCACAAGTCTGCTGAGGATCAGCCAGTTGCAGAGCAGGGCACGGCTGCTGCAGAGACGCCTGCTGCCGTGGACGTGCCTGCTGTGGAGGCCCCGGTTTCACAGGACATGCCTGCTGTGGAGGCCCCTGATCCTCAGCACAAGTCTGCTGAGGATCAGCCAGTTGCAGAGCAGGGCACGGCTGCTGCAGAGACGCCTGCTGCCGTGGACGTGCCTGCTGTGGATGCCCCGGTTTCAAAGCATCAGTCCGCTGGGGAGGTGCCAGATACAGAGGAGGGCAAAGATGCTGGAGAGACGCCTGCTCCTAAGGTGCCTGCTGCGGAGGGGGCAAAGAATGCGGAGGAGCAGCCTCACTTCACAAAAGGCGTGCTGCTGGACGATCACTGGAGGCATAGGCTTGCAGAGGGTGGGTATTGTGTCGGTCAATTGCAGGACACGATATCCGCTAAGGCTCTGGTTGCAGAGTTCCAGAAGGATTTGGCTCCAAACTCCGCGTTCAGAAACAACTTCAGGGCGTTCAAGAAGAAGGCCAATGGGGAGCTGGACACCCTGAAGGACCCGAAGAGGTGGATCGGGAACCTGGTGGAGGGCACGCCGTTTTACAAACGGTTTGAGCAGGTGGCTGAGGACGTCGTGGCTGCGGTGGGGGACACGTTCGGGAAGCTGGAGGTGCCGAAAGGTGACATGGCGCGAACCGCCCTGCTCACCTACCCGGCGGCGTTGGTTCAGGAGAAGCATCGGGACTATGGTGCGCTGTCCGTCATGCTTGTCCTAACGGACATGTACCCGTTTACGGTGTACCCCCAGTCGCATATAAAGTTGGGGGATGGGGCCACCCCGGACACCCTTCGGCCGGTGACCTGCTTCCTGCCGGCAAAGAGCGTGGTGATCTTTGACGGCAGGCTAATCCACAACGCGGTGGAGATGCACGGTGGAACTTTTCGTGCGTCGGCGCACACCTACATTACAGCGGCGGAAGACCTCTTTCCGGAAAACACCACTTTTCCGGTCACTGGATCCGCCACTGTAACAAGGTCGCCCTGGGAGTTTGTGGTTGGGCATGACCCTTGCAGAAGAAAGCTTTATGACTCGCAAGGAATTGAGCGAGCCACTACCTCGGAGCCTTCCCAGGCAATGACAGCCCTGGAGCGGGAGATCGACTTCGCGAACGCGATCAATGAGGTTGACGAGGATATGGGAAGGAGTGTGGTGCTTGGGGAGCCACAGGAGTATGATGCGTGCCTGGCGTTGCGGGAGCTTCTGAGGGATACGGTGGCTTTTGGGAGGGTTGTGTACCACGAACAGCACAAGGAGGTGGTCTGGATTGGTGGCCCCATCGTGAAGCCAAGGGAAGGTGCAAAACAAGGGACGGCATGCTGGGTATATGGGCCGTGGCTTGTGGCGGATCCAGTGGGGAGTAAGATTCCGCGGAGGAGGGTGCTGTTCCGCGCTACGGCGTTGAACAGCAAGCTAAGTTTGATAACACAAGCCAGGGATTGGGAGGTAGTATACTTCGACAACATCAACGAGGAAGGAGGCTTTTTTGATGAGGCATACAATTCCTTTAAGCACGGTCTGGTGGAGGAGGGGGTGATTCGGGTGATGAAAAGTTTGCAGGCATATGGGAAGGGGCATGCGGAGACGTTGACCGGCGAGTTGAAGCCGCCGGTGACTGCAGCAGCAGCAGCAGCAGCAGCAGAAGCGGAGAAGAAGGAGAAGGAGAAGAAGGAGAAGGCTGCAGCAGCGGAGAGGGAGAAGGAGAAGAAGGAGAAGGCTGCAGCAGCGGAGAGGGAGAAGGAGAAGAAGGAGAAGGCTGCAGCAGCGGAGAGGGAGAAGGCGAGGAAAGAGAAGGCTGCAGCAGCGGAGAGGGAGAAGGCGAAGAAAGAGAAGGCTGCAGCAGCGGAGAGGGAGAAGGCGAAGAAGCTCCGGGCGGAAACCCTGTCTGGGATAAAGATGGCATTGGCAATTCCTCGGGGGACTAAGCGTGGACGGGGAGGTAGCCCCGCGGGCACTGAGACCCCTGTTTGGGGTAAAGGACCGGAGCCAGGCACCAGGGTGAAGGCGCGGAGGACAGGCGCTGAGGGGAACATCTCCGAGACTCTCCCCGCGTTCGGCTCCACTCAGAGAGTGCCTGAGGTTTGTGACCCACTGCAGTCTTTGAGACGAACGCGCTCGCAGCAGGCAGCGGCGGCAGCAGTGGAGGGTGGCTCCGACAGGAAACGCAGGAGCCCTTGTCCAGTTCATGGCCCTCGTGCTGCACAGTCGGAGCCGGACGAATTGTCGGACACGGACACGGAGCAGGCAGAAGCAAGCATACCAAGAGGGCCGTTGTCTGCGCGAGCCCCGCTGGCATTGGAGGAGCTGGATACGCAGGTGGGTACTCCTTCAGGGCCTTTCGAGCACTCCCCTGGGGGAGTGCTCGATCCCCTGAACCTCTTCAACGATTCAGTGGGCCGCAACACGCCCATTGACAGCCGGATGCATCATCATAGTGCAGACGCCGCGGAGCTGTTTAACAGGGAGCGCGCGGCGACGGGGAGCCTGACGACGGACTTGGCCAGGCCACGGTCGGAAGGTTGGGAGGGGCGAAGGGAGGTGACACCGAGCTCAGCTGAACCTCCGGTGTTGGCGTCGAAGGCCCGTCAGGCGGAGATTGCCGAGTTGGAGGCTCGGGTGAGGATCCAGGCCTTGAAGATGCAGTTGGCGCAGGGGGCAGCCGCCTTGGCCCAGGCAGGGATTGCGTCGGCTGCCTCCCCAGGGCCGGAGGTAGGTGCCACGGCAGCTGCCACGGCAGCAGCACCGCAAGCGGCGGCCACGGCAGCAGCATCGCCTGCAGCGGCCACCGCAGCAGCACCGCCTGCAGCTGCCACCGCAGCAGCACCGCCTGCAGCTGCCACCGCAGCAGCACCGCCTGCGGCTGCCACCGCAGCAGCACCGCCTGCAGCTGCCACCACAGATGCACCGCCTGCAGCTGCCACCGCAACAGCACCGTCCGCAGCAGCACCGTCAAGACCCGTGCTTTTCCACGCGCCCAGCTCCCCTGGTGAGACTGCTCCGCCGGAGATGCCATATGAGTGGGTGTATGGTGGGGTTTATTATAACTCGGATAGCGTACCTCCCCAACATCACGGGCGCGCCCTCGCCGCCCTCCCCCAGGACCCGCCCATGATGCTGGGGCTGGACCCGTATCCTGCGCAGACCCCGTATGCGCAGACCTATCGGGCACCCCACGGCCGTGCGGCCCATGATGCCATGCTGCCGGGTTATAATGCGTTGGCGGTGCAGCAGCAGTACCCTGAGCAGCTGGTCACGATGCCTTTACGGCAGGCGATGAGGCTGAATGCAGCCTTGTCAAGGCAGCTTCCGCCTGAGTGGTCCTCACAGCCGCGGCAATCATGGGACCCGTTTTATGGACCTGGCATGCGCCGCCCCTAGATATGGTTAAATTGGAGCCTGTGCATCAGCCTAAAAAGCATGTGAAGCTGTGAATCAGCCTAGAAAAGATATATTCCGAAAAGAGATTTTCTCTCACACACTTAAAAGCATGTAAAAATAAAGCTATTTTTATTGAAATGCTATGCAGTGTGCCTATTGGCAAT
Organism: Cymbomonas tetramitiformis; assembly: GCA_001247695.2. Taxonomy (NCBI): domain Eukaryota; kingdom Viridiplantae; phylum Chlorophyta; class Pyramimonadophyceae; order Pyramimonadales; family Pyramimonadaceae; genus Cymbomonas; species Cymbomonas tetramitiformis. The sequence continues at coordinate 7,992 of LGRX02032133.1, read as the reverse complement.
GAGATGTGAAGAGCAAAAGAAATGCAAATGTTTCCTGAAAAGTGTTAGGTTATGGGTCCAACACGCTTCCATTGTGCTCCAGCTAATCGTTATCCAAATAACAAATTATATTCATGTTTTGATAATGACAGGCTTGTGTTCCTCGTGATGGCAACTCGTATGCAATTACAAATTTCCAACTGAAACATGCCTGGAGACCACGAATATGCACACTTCGCACGCATGAGTATATAATATACGTACATGTAGAACGCCAAAACAGGCCCGCAACTTGCCGAATCATGCCAAAAAAATCGATTTCTGTTGAAATTTGGGCCCAAAAATATTTTTTTCCGAGAATTTCAAATTGCGATTCCCATCAGGAGTGCTTAGGTGATATGTGAAAACCCTCATTTCCACGAATATGTGCACTCCACACGCGCCGAGTGGCGTAGAACGCCAAAACAGGCCCGCAACTGGCCGAAACAGGCAAAAAAATCGATTTCTGTTGAAATTTGGGCCAAAAAAATATTTTTTTCCAAAATTTCAAATTGCGATTCCCATCAGGAGTGCTTAGGTGATATGTGAAAACCCTCATTTCCACGAATATGTGCACTCCACACACGCCGAGTGGCGTAGAACGCCAAAACAGGCCCGCGACAGGCCGGAACAGGCAAAAAAAACGATTTCTGTTGAAATTTGGGCCCAAAAATATTTTTTTTCCAAAATTTCAAATTGCGATTCCCATCAGGAGTGCTTAGGTGATATGTGAAAACCCTCATTTCCACGAATATGTGCACTCCACACACGCCGAGTGGCGTAGAACGCCAAAACAGGCCCGCGACAGGCCGGAACAGGCAAAAAAATCGATTTCTGTTGAAATTTGGGCCAAAAAAATTTTTTTCTTCCAAAATTTCAAATTGCGATTCCCATCAGGAGTGCTTAGGTGATATGTGAAAACCCTCATTTCCACGAATATGTGCACTCCACACACGCCGAGTGGCGTAGAACGCCAAAACAGGCCCGCGACAGGCCGAAACAGGCAAAAAACCGCGATTTTCGACCGATTTGAGCCAAAAAAATATTTTTTTTCAAAATTTCAAATTGCGGTGACCATCAGGATTAATTACGTGATATGTGAAACCCCTCAATTCCACGAATCGCTGCACTCCTCACCCGCATAATGGAGTAGGACGCCAAATCAAGCTAAAAACAACGGTTTTTCGGCGATTTCACCCTGAAAAAATATTTTTTTGGGAAAATGAAAAAAAGTTGTATTTTTTAAATTCCTGCGATTCCACAGCGATTACATAACATCATAGAAATATTCCATTATAGTTGTGACACATACTTAAGCCATTCTCACTCGTGCGACGGCTCCAGGGCCAGTGCTGGTGCAAAACTGGATCCGAACTTTGCCAAGACTAGTCCGTAACGAGGCGCGGTCCCCATGGCCGCCACTCACAGTTGCTTACCGCAAACAATTCATACCATAATTCCTAGTCGCACCCAAACGCGCATGCGCGCACCACCTCTCCAAGCGGCCGTTTAGCCAATCATGGCCAAATCAGCAAGTGGAATAAAAGCGTGGATGGGGCCACGACCTACTGGAATATCCTAGTTCACTAGATATCAGAAACTCCCGAATTGTGTGGATAAACTCATCAGATAAATAAACCCTAAGCTAGATATACCCGGAACGGTCTCGGACGGTTTCGGAGTCTAGCCTACTTGTGACACAGCGTGTGTCACAGCACGAACCTATAGATCAGTCAGCAGTCCAGTGTTGGTCCTAGGAGTCTGTCATAGGGGCCTGACCGGGACTCCCAGTCAGGGCTGCCTATACAGATTTCAGCACACTCTAACAATTTGATTATAATGGGTATGAATATGAGAGGCCTCCGACACCACAAAGAAGATAAAGACAGTTTAATCAAGTTAGAAACAATCTGCAATCTTTTAATCGACGGACGGGCTGATATAATATGTATATCAGAAACCAAGGTAAATACTGAAAACCTTGCACTAATCAAAACCCTAATGACACAAAAAGGAATCCAATTTCGCACGTCTCATGTAAATGAGAGAGCTTCCATTGGTTCCATGATCCTATGGAATCCGAATAGTTTGCCACTATCCACCTCGGTCACCACAATCGATGGAGATGCAAAGAGAGCAGTAATGACCAAATTTTCAGGAAATAATGGTTTTGAGCTCTACATAGCCAGCGGTTATATGAATGATGCTACACTAGTAGAAGAACAAGTGGAATTATATGACACACTTACTGACTGGGCAGGTAGGTCAGGAAATAATCCAAAAAAGGCCTACGTAGAGATAGGTGACAAAAACTGCACCATTACCCCAAATCAGCGGGTGTCAGGTGGAAATTACATGTCGTATCAAGAACATGTCGAAAAGAATAAGCATCTTTTAACCTATTTCAACAATGACAGATGCTCACTCAATGAACTGATAATGGACCGAAATCCAAACACGGAAATTTTCACACATGTCATCTCCAAAAACTCAAAAGCAAAACTCACCCATATCATGGCCAACACAGCTATGGCAGAAATGGCCGTTAAAACAGGATGGACGGAGGAAAACCCATATATCATCTCCGACCACGGGATAGTATGGGCTGAATTTAAGCTCCCTAAAATCGACACCAAACCGCAGATTTCCACCGATACAACTTTGCCAACACCTAGATTTAATGGTGCCAAGGAAACCACACATGATGAGTACCCAGGGTACCCAATTAGAATGACAAACAAAAATAAGGGTACAAAAAGGAAAATAAACAGGAAAGATATTGTAGGACTTCTCGAAGCAAACGGATACAGCACAAACGAACTTGTGCACGCGTGCATCAATAAAAACAAAGCTAGAACCGCTATCAGCACCATTAAGGGTGACACCACTGATCTTGATCTTAAACGGGACAATATCGACGGCAGCCCCATTACAGTGAGTAAGCTCATAGCTAAAAATAAAGAGGCAGACAATATAGAACAATGTCTAAAATGGCACAACAAACCCAAGGAATGGTGGATTCACCTTAATAGCCCATGGCATGCAGCTCACCTACTCTCTAGAGGAAAGGGGATGCCGGAAGGTGGTCTCAACTTAGGCCATAACGACAAAGATAACATCTGGCATATAGGTTCGCCTCACCTTTTAAATAAGAAAGATGTTAATGCCTATCTCAAACGACACCTGTCATTCAGCTCACTGGAAGTTAAGAAAATCACGAAATCCAACACAGATGAGCACATGACCAGCTGGAATATTCTCCTACAACCCCATATGCCTGCTAAATTCTGGAACCTGTACGGATCTGAGATGCATTCGGAAAAAATAGATTGCACCGCCCATTTATTCCAATACGCTACAGGCTGGGTGTCTTACACTGAAAGACTACATAACACACTCGAAATGGAAAATGGATCGGAAGCAACTAGAAACGGCGGCACTGGCCTCAAGGAAATGCACCCTGACGCGACATGGGATACCCTGCACAAATTGGCACATCAGGCGGCAAGTGACGCCTTTGGCACCAAGAATCTGAACATAGCTGGGAGGTCTGAAAAACCATCAGCATTATCTAACTATATATACAAATGGCTAAACACAGTACGCCGCATCATCAAATATTTGGACACGAGAACTCATGCAAGCAACATTCCTAAGCAAGCCAAAAAGGCGGCCCGCACGCTACCTTTTGCCTCGCTCAAACCCAAACACAATGAAACGGCAGCCACATGGGGATCACGTCTGCATGAAAATTATGTAATAATCAGAAATGCTTTTCAGAAAAGCAGAGACACTGACATTGAACGACGCAATCTCCGAGAAAAGGAAGCCTTGCAGCATCTTTTCTCAACTAACCTTTCGAGGTTTCTAGACACAGTCATGGGAAAGATGAAACCTACTGAAAAAGGTGCAGCCGCTACCCCAGGTAGTGATGGAAAGATACCTGAGACAAAGACAGAAAGACTAAACACAACACTAGATGAATACAAAAATAAAAAACTATTTTCTACTAACCCGAATGAGCCAGATGAACTCCCACAGTGGCTCACTGACATTCTAAAGGACAGCCCCAAAATCCCCGATACGGCCGCTGCTAGACTACTGACAGAAATCACGCACAAAGAACTCCAACAAGCATACTCGGACTGTGGTATCTCCACAGCACCAGGACCCTCAGGAATGAGATACTCGCAGTGGATCAAGGGCCCAGAAAATTTTCAAGAGGTTACTGTCTCACTTTTTAACCACATTCTTATAACAGGGAAATTTCCAAAGAGTGCAAAATCTGGAGTCATCCTTCCAATCCCTAAAAATCCCTCTGCACCATGTACAATAGATAACTCTAGACCCCTCACAATGTTGGAAACGGGTCTTAAACTATTTAACACAATAATTGCTAACCGTCTCAAAACAATACTTAACACTCACCCCATTCTCTTTCCCATTCAAGATGCGTTTCTTCCGAATAAAAACATAGATGACTCACTTCAAATTCTGAATGAAGTAATTTCGGATGCCAATAGATACGACAGAGACCTTCACGTAGTTTACCTGGACCTCAAACAAGCATTTGACAGAGCTGAATTCTGGATGAGCAATTTAGCGCTGAGAAAGCTGGGACTCCCATCACAAATAATCAACATCATCTCAGACATTACCAATGATGCTTCTAGAATGGTACTCACTGAAGAAGGCCTCACGGATGAATGGTCCCTAGAATGTGGAGTCCCTCAGGGAGAAGTTTTGAGCCCACTTAGGTTTGTAGCCATTATGGACATTCTGGCAATTTGGTTAGCAAAAAGAGCAAACGGTGTAAACCCGACAGGATCCACATATGGATATGAACTGAACTCGGAACGCCATAGACCAGACAAACCAGGAAATAATGTTATTCCTCCCTCCCAAAACCTATTAGAAAAGGACACCACTTTAAATATCTTTGCACGGTTCTTTTGTGATGACATCATTCTCATGGGGAAAACTAAAGACGAAGTTCAAGACATGCTAGGTGTAGTTAATGAATTTATGAGCTTCATTGGTATTCCCATCAATGTTAAGAAATCCAAATACTCTTACAGAAAGCGTATTAAACCTCAGGGCAAAACAGTAACGCGATATGACCCGTCCGATGATTTACTCATCTCAGGGGGTCACCTGGAGCCCAATACAAATGACCCAAGTCCTTCCATTGATTCGAAATGGATACCTGAGTCACCAGAATTCCTCGATTTCTCCAGCAGCAAAGAGGTAAACAGATATCTCGGAGTATGGTTTGCACTAAATGGGGAATGGGACAAACAGGCGGAAATCCTTATCGACAGACTTAAATCTACTCTCACATCCATCCAACTGCAACACATGACTCTACACCAGCTAAGATATGTGATAAATGCGGTTGTAGTTCCGAGGATGGCATACCCCCTTAAAGTTACCTCAGCAATTGCCAACTCCTCAAAGAATGTCGCAATTGAATTAGACAAAATGATAGCTTCGTTTATAATTAAATATCTGGCTTGCCCAGTTGACACCAATCACCAAATAATCTGGACAGCAGTCTGCCAAGGCGGGTACGGTATTGATAGTGTCTTTGATGTTGTAACCGCGTCGTGTATCACCGAAACTATGAACACCCTGTGTTCTGCGGATGAACACGAATATTGGCAACACAACCACACGGACCGTATCACTGATCCCCCCCTCATCTCACTATACCGTAGAAATAGCAATCTATGGCTTAAAATAATAATTCAAAACATGAACAACGAAATGGGTAAAAATGTTATATCGGGTTTCCCCTTATCGCACTATGCAACCTACAGCCATACTAAAGACAAACGTTTTAACTGGTTTAGGCGTACAGGTCACATTATGGCAAAACTTGGATACGCTATTGACTCTAAAAATTACCCTGAAAATGAAGCGGGTGAAAATACATTAATCACCACCCTTCCCAGACAACTCTACATGTCGAGGAATGTTACCTCCGCAATACAAAAATACAACCTCAAGCACACAGGTTCCTTTCTAACTCCTTGCGGTGGAATGTTAAAAAACTGGCAAGAAAGTAAATGTTTTTTCAGGCTGAATGGCAGTAGACCCCCTGGATGGCTAACCGAAATCGAAAAGAAAATGCTTCAAAACCCCGTAGATTTGGACCCACAGGCTAGATATGTCAAAAAACAATATAGAGACAACATAGTACCCCCCGACACGGGTGAATTTCATTGGAAAGGGAATGGTGACCGAAATTCCATCTCTCTTATTCACATTACCAATATTGACTTAGAGGCCATGTCAATACAATATACAGAATACAGTAACAATGCCATAAACCCTAATGTCTTTGTCAGAATAAAAGGTACCAACAGTCTTCAATACGACTTTGAATATAGCATCACCAATGACGGTTGCATCCTAATTCCAGCAGGTTCTATTTTTGAATACAATGACCATATGGACCCGCCCTCTTCTGTCCTTGCTACAGTTAGTGATATCAACTCACACTATGATTACATCTCAGACAGACAGTATGAAACCATTATTGCCAGAATGAAAAACAAAACCGCGGAGGAAGAAAGTGAATACAGCTGCCCCAGCGACTCGGAAGAAGAATCCACCTCCAACGCTGAAAAGAGCAAACAAATGGAAGACTATGATATGGCAAGCGATGGTTCCCTTTTTGCTGGAAAGAAAACAGCATGCAGTGGGGCAGCATATGCTATAAAAAACTTTGACAACGGGATGCCACTTGTACGGAAGATGAATATCCCCCCTCAAGAACTTTCTCCGCACAGGGGCTCCTTATCAAGGAGGATATCCAAAACCCGAGTAGCACATCTGCTGAAATTGCGGGACTGCGATTTCTACTCACAGAACAAAAAGAGAAACTCCTCAAATCTATTACTCCAATGGTACATGCTATTGACTCCATGGCAGCAATATCTGCGGTAACAAAGGATGGCAGGTCCATGAGTGCTCGGGACAAACTACGTGAAGCTAATCGCAGAGATGTGCAGGCTGTTCGCCTACTGCTAGAAGAACTTGGCTTCTACAGTGAAGGAGACCACAGTAAAATCATCCTTAAATGGATCAGGGGTCACAATAATGACAAAGTCCATGACAGAGTGGACCGTACTGCTAAAAGAGCCTCATTCAGAGGGGGCTGTTTTGACATTTCTCGCTACGACCCTGCCGAGGAACTACCCTTCTCATTATTCTTTTTTGAGGTCCCTATTTTAGGCGATATACGTAGTCACATCAGAAGAATTCAACGACTTTCACACTATCATAATTGGAGAACCCTACAGTCCCAAGGGAAGCATCTGAGAATGCTCAACGAGAATAACACCGCCCCCACCAAAGATATTTCCAAAATGACACCTAAAGCTTTCACCGCTTCTAGAAGTAGAGAACTCCTGGGTCTTCAAGCCTCTCCTGAACGCTTATTTAAACTGGGGAAAATCGGGTCCGAAAACTGCCCCTACTGCCAACAGAATACAAAATGCACCTTCGAACACATCCAACTTGAATGCCCAGGACATAATGATAGTTTATATAATCTTAGAACAACCCAAGATATCGAACTAAGGAAAATCATCGCTGAAGAAATCTCAGAAAAACCTAAACTACTAAACCCTGGAAAGGGTACCACATATATCAGAACACAACCATCGAAACTTTTTCCACTTGCTGACCTAAGACAGGAAATGAATGAGGAATTATACTTACACGCTCTCCCGGAAGCTAGCATGTACCGTCCATCAAGTTCAAAAAAGAATACCATTGCCGTGACCGCAAAGCCTGAAGTGGACCATGTTAAGGGAACAATTAAATATCCCGAACTCCAATATGTTCAGAAGAAAGAGTTTTGGAAACTTTTGGCTTGGCACCGCCTTTCCAACAAAGCAGTCCCATGCTCACTTGTGGAGTACTCGAATAGGGCACACGATATCCATGAAGCCCTCAATGCATGTA
>LGRX02032132.1:0-28411 GCA_001247695.2 Cymbomonas tetramitiformis | reverse complement strand
ATTCTTATAACAGGGAAATTTCCAAAGAGTGCAAAATCTGGAGTCATCCTTCCAATCCCTAAAAATCCCTCTGCACCATGTACAATAGATAACTCTAGACCCCTCACAATGTTGGAAACGGGTCTTAAACTATTTAACACAATAATTGCTAATCGTCTCAAAACAATACTTAACACTCACCCAATTCTCTTTCCCATTCAAGATGCGTTTCTTCCGAATAAAAACATAGATGACTCACTTCAAATTCTGAATGAGGTAATTTCGGATGCCAATAGATACGACAAAGACCTCCACGTAGTTTACTTGGACCTCAAACAAGCATTTGACAGAGCTGAATTCTGGATGAGCAATTTAGCGATGAGAAAGCTGGGACTCCCATCACAAATAATCAACATCATCTCGGACATTACTAATGATGCCTCTAGAATGGTACTCACTGAAGAAGGCCTCACGGATGAATGGTCCCTAGAATGTGGAGTCCCTCAGGGAGAAGTTTTGAGCCCACTAAGGTTTGTAGCCATTATGGACATTCTGGCAATTTGGTTAGCAAAAAGAGCAAACGGTGTAAACCCGACAGGATCCACATATGGATATGAACTGAGCTCGGAACGCCATAGACCAGACAAACCAGGAAATAATGTTATTCCTCCCTCCCAAAACCTATTAGAAAAGGACACCACTTTAAATATCTTTGCACGGTTCTTTTGTGATGACATCATTCTCGTGGGGAAAACTAAAGACGAAGTTCAAGACATGCTAGGTATAGTTAATGAATTTATGAGCTTCATTGGTATTCCCATCAATGTTAAGAAATCCAAATACTCTTACAGAAAGCGCATTAAACCTCGGGGCAAAACAGTAACGCGATATGACCCGTCCGATGATTTACTCATCTCAGGGGGTCACCTGGAGCCCAATACAAATGACTCAAGTCCTTCCATTGATTCGAAATGGATACCCCCTGAGTCACCAGAATTCCTCGATTTCGCCAACAGCAAAGAGGTAAACAGATATCTCGGAGTATGGTTTGCACTAAATGGGGAATGGGACAAACAGTCGGAAATCCTTATCGACAGACTTAAATCTACTCTCACATCCATCCAACTGCAACACATGACTCTACATCAGCTAAGATATGTTATAAATGCGGTTGTAGTCCCGAGGATGGCATACCCCCTTAAAGTTACCTCAGCAATTGCTAACTCCTCAAAGAATGTCGCAATTGAATTAGACAAAATGATAGCTTCGTTTATAATTAAATATTTGGGCTGCCCAGTTGACACCAATCACCAAATAATCTGGACAGCAGTCTGCCAAGGCGGGTACGGTATTGATAGTGTCTTTGATGTTGTAACCGCGTCGTGTATCACCGAAACTATGAACACCATGTGTTCTGCGGATGAACACGAATATTGGCAACACAACCACACGGACCGTATCACTGATCCCCACCTCATCTCACTATACCGTAGAAATAGCAATCTATGGCTTAAAATAATAATTCATAACATGAACAACGAAATGGGTAAAAATGTTATATCGGGTTTCCCCTTATCGCACTATGCAACCTACAGTCATACTAAAGACAAACGCTTTAACTGGTTTAGGCGCACAAGTCACATTATGGCAAAACTTGGATACGCTATTGACTCTAAAAAATACCCTGAAAATGAAGCGGGTGAAACCACATTAATCACCACCCTTCCCAGACAACTCTACATGTCGAGGAATGTTACCTCCGCAATACAAAAATACAACCTCAAGCACACAGGTTCCTTTCTAACTCCCTGCGGTGGAATGTTAAAAAACTGGCAAGAAAATAAATGTTTTTTCAGGCTGAATGGCAGTAGACCCCCTGGATGGCTAACCGAAATCGAAAAGGAAATGCTTCAAAACCCTGTAGATTTGGACCCACAGGCTAGATATGTCAAGAAACAATATAGAGACAACATAGTACCCCCTGACACGGGTGAATTTCATTGGAAAGGAAATGGTGACCGAAATTCCATCTCTCTTATTCACATCACCAATATTGACTTAGAGGCCATGTCAATACAATATACAGAATACAGTAACAATGCCATAAACCCTAATGTCTTTGTCAGAATCAAAGGTACCAACAGTCTCCGATACGACTTTGAATATAGCATCACCAATGACGGTTGCATCCTAATTCCAGCAGGTTCTATTTTTGAATATAATGACCACATGGACCCGCCCTCTTCTGTCCTTGCTACAGTTAGTGATATCAACTCACACTATGATTACATCTCCGACAGACAGTATGAAACCATTATTGCTAGAATGAAAAACAAAACTGCGGAGGAAGAAAGTGAATACAGCTGCCCTAGCGACTCGGAAGAAGAATCCACCCCCAACGCCGAAAAGAGCAAACAAATGGAAGACTATGATATGGCAAGCGATGGTTCCCTTTTTGCTGGAAAGAAAACAGCATGCAGCGGGGCAGCATATGCTATAAAAAACTTTGACAACGGAATGCCACTTGTACGGAAGATGAATATCCCCCCCTCAAGAACTTTCTCCGCACAGGGGCTCCTTATCAAGGAGGATATCCAAAACCCGAGTAGCACATCTCCTGAAATTGCGGGACTGCGATTTCTACTCACAGAACAAAAAGAGAAACTCCTCAAATCTATTACTCCAATGGTACATGCCATTGACTCCATGGCAGCAATATCAGCGGTAACAAAGGATGGCAGGTCCATGAGTGCTCGGGACAAACTACGTGAAGCTAATCGCAGAGATGTGCAGGCTGTTCGCCTACTGCTAGAAGAACTTGGCTTCTACAGTGAAGGAGACCACAGTAAAATCATCCTTAAATGGATTAGGGGTCACAATAATGACAAAGTCCACGACAGAGTGGACCGTACTGCTAAAAGAGCCTCATTCAGAGGGGGCTGTTTTGACATCTCCCGCTACGACCCTGCTGAGGAACTACCCTTCTCATTATTCTTTTTTGAGGTCCCTATTTTAGGCGATATACGTAGCCACATCAGAAGAATTCAACGACTCTCACACTATCATAATTGGAGAACCCTGCAGTCCCAAGGGAAGCATCTGAGAATGCTTAACGAGAATAACACCGCCCCCACCAAAGATATTTCCAAAATGACACCTAAAGCTTTCACCGCTTCTAGAAGTAGAGAACTCCTGGGTCTTCAAGCCTCTCCTGCACGCTTATTTAAACTGGGGAAAATCGGGTCCGAAAACTGCCCCTACTGCCAACAGAATACAAAATGCACCTTCGAACACATCCAACTCGAATGCCCAGGACATAATGATAGTTTGTATAACCTTAGAACAACCCAAGATATCGAACTAAGGAAAATCATCGCTGAAGAAATCTCAGAAAAGCCTAAACTTCTAAACCCTGGAAAGGGTACCACATACATCAGAACACAACCATCGAAACTTTTTCCACTTGCTGACCTAAGACAGGAAATGAATGAGGAATTATACTTACACGCTCTCCCGGAAGCTAGCATGTACCGTCCATCAAGTTCAAAAAAGAATACCATTGCTGTGACCGCAAAGCCTGAAGTGGATCATGTTACGGGAACAATTAAATATCCCGAACTCCAATATGTCCAAAAGAAAGAGTTTTGGAAACTTTTGGCTTGGCACCGCCTTTCCAACAAAGCAGTCCCATGCTCACTTGCGGAGTACTCGAATAGGGCACACGATATCCATGAAGCCCTCAATGCATGTAAGTTTGAATCGGGAGACCCTAAAAACTACTATGCAATAAGAAGAAGCCTCTTAGATATTTTGGTGGATGACAGAAACCTTGACAAAAACGGCTGTGAACTTTTCTCCAACCCACTAAATGCCCACCCTAGAATTTACTCGAGAAGATGCATACCCACCACTAGAATGAAAAAAGCCCTCAAGCCCTTCTGTTATCATGGGAAAATCGGTTTTGATGGCCTCGCTTGGGATGCCTACGTGGACCCGTTAACAGGCATTGGCAGAATAGTTTACGGAAATCCCCCCTTTGATGGAAAGGATAAGGGCAAATCTTCGGCGGTTATGACTAGCTTGGAAATGGGACATAAAGCGGCCAACACTGTACCCGGATTTTCAGGAACATGGATTCTTCCACTGTCTCCCAAAAACCAAAAAAGATGGTTTGATAAAGGGTTTAAACTCGTTTTCAGATTCCCGCATAACACTATTCCATTTATCCCACATGGTTATTGGACGGGTGATGACCCCTACGTTCTCCCAGGTGGCGGATGCTATAAGGATGATTTTTCGGATGTCGTTATCATAGCTATAGACAGTGCACCCAGCGATACTCAACCAGCCTTTGACTGGAGGCCTACACAGAAAAAGATTGCTAGATGGTTCCTCAATGTCCTTCCTAAGTCCAGAGTCACGGAGAGGAGACTAGAATACACCGGAGTTAGCCCTGATATTTGGAATGAAGTTCTGAACGAAAGGGACAACGTACTCCCTTCTTCGTTGTGCCCATGGCCCACTCAAGACCCCCCCCTATCATCAGAATGGTGCTGAGCATTATTATGGCGGTCACCATGATACGACAATCACCAATGCAGCTTCTAAGCCCTTCATTAGCACCGTGAAATGGCCCAAAGCACTTACACTCATGGGGTACCTCCCTCCTCTTTTCGGTACTGTCCTCAACACGATAGGTGTTCCCCGTGGCAAGATTAAACCTCTCCTTAAAAGACTTTCAAGAATCTGTAGGCAACACACCAGAAATAGGCGAGACTTGTTTCTGTTAAACACCCCCACCACCTTGAACACTGACCCGCATACAGTTGACATCCTGGGCGATGAGACCATGACTGAAACAGAAGCTGTGCAAAAAACAAATGATTTTCTTCAAACCCTCCTGCAATAATTTTCAAAAGTCTTGCAATTAAAGATGGCTCTCTGTCCTATAGGGGAGGGGCCCTCCCCCCTCTCCCCTCCCCCACCACCCCCCCCTCTCCTCCGCCCACCCTGACCTCCTTCCTCATCGTCTCCAAATACCCCCTTAATTCTTCGACTTCCCTCCCCACCGCCTAGTTTCAGCCACCCCTCCACTCACCCGGCCATGGCTGCTTCTCCATCTTCTAGAGTTTTTTGCTTAGCACCTAGCCTTTTCTCTAGATGTCACCCTGCTGAAAAGTGGGTTGAGCCCCTTTGTGGGCGCGCTATAGTAGAGGGAGTAGCCCCTAGTGTTTTCACTAGCCTGCTTTGCAGGGTTACCGCACTCTCAGGACTTTGTCCCTTCTGCTAGCGTAAATGTTTTACTATTATTATTTACGTTTATCGCTCAGGGTTCGCTTTGATCCGCTGCATTATCCGCCTTGCGGTATGGCGCATCCAAAAGTGGATAAGATGTATGAAAAATATTCCGAAAGTGTTTCTCAAAGACGCAGAAAAGTTTCGCTTAAACGAAACCCTTTTGGCCGTTTTGCGCTCAAAGAAACAGCAGATCAATCTGCTAGTTCTGAAGCGCCCTCGGCGCATGCACCGGCTACGCAAGCCTCTTCGCCAATTGCCCACGTTCCTAGGAGACCGCGTAGCACCAACCAACTTCCTATTACCGAGACGGAGACTTACCGCAACGCGCTTGAGAAGGGAAAGCGGAACGTCGCGCCTGCGATGCCTCCCGGAGCGGTTAATTTGGACCGCAAACGACAACGATCTTCGGACATCTCGGACTCCTTCTTTTACTCGCGTCACCAACAAATAGGAAAGTTGACGGGTGGGGACTTCAACGGACATTGTGTACGACACTTTCAAACGTCAAACGGACAGCGAGACCTGAAAGAGATCTTAGCCGTGCTGAACGAACGTCAACCGACGGGCATTACCAAATATGCCCGCTCAACCCTAAACGACTCTCGGCACAAGAGCAACACGACTATTTGGAGGCATGCCGTGTGTGAACTAAATGCTGGATGTGACACACCGACAGTCAAAATATGTCACTTGTCACTTCCTATAGTAGGCTGGGTGACCGTCACCAGTAGACGGGAAACACCCGTTAGTATTTATGTGTATCTCCTTTATCAATCTGAGACTTTTACCGTTCTGATATCGAAACCCTTAACTCAGGGTTTATTCTCCGTTATCCGATATATACACCCGACTATATATCTGACAGGTTTGGCCCCACTTACGTTTTATTTAGCCACTGCGACACCGCGAGGATGATTGGCTAAAGCCGGACGCTTGGGATGGAGTGAGGCGCTCCGCGCGTGGGAGTGCCGGCAGTCGCGGGTATGGCCTAAGTTTTGTGGGTTGATTTACGGCTAGCTGTAGGCCTTTGAGGACATTTTTTTCTACGGGATTTAACGTTGGACTGGTTTACGCATCCTGGTTGGTCACCACACCGTTTCGTATCGGCCGCCATCTACCACACGCCTTCTCAAAATTTCTGCTCTCTCACGGCAGCCGTATCGACGACCCACCACATTTCTTGGCCGCCCAAGACTACCGCATTTTTTCCCCACGTCTTCTTGCCTCACTCCACCCCTGTAGTCTTCTTCATCATGGTTGCTTCTACTAGATCAACGGCTAGCATGGCGCATCGCCGCCGCACATTAAGCACAATCTTTGACTCCGTTGCTGCCAGGCATGCCAACACGCCCGCGACCCCGACGGCGGCACAGCCGGCCGCTAATTCGGCGGGTGCTGCATTTTTGGCATCGGTACGCACCTTACAGCGGGAGCACTTCGACATGAAAGTGGCGAAGCACGTCCAGCGCAAGTTGTTCGACGGCAAAGAGGGGAGATTTTCCGGTGCGGAGCCCCACGCGGCGGCCATCTTCACGAGAATGGTCTCTGCCCTGCAGGCAGCATTCGTCACTGAGGACACCGGTTTCCTCCCGCTCTTCACGCTGGACGACGCTACTTTGGCCGTCCGCGTGGAGGCCAACAATTTATTGTTCTCCACGATCGAGCTACTGATCGACCCCTCGTCGCCCGCAGCGGACTGGTTGGACTCGTCCAGCGCCAGCTTCCCTGCGGACGGTAAGCGTGTCTTGCTCGAGTTCGCCCGTAGGATGATCCCGGTTGGGGACCCCTTCCAGGGGCAAGCGGACATGTTTGCCGTCCGCATCGCTGCGGGCGTGGACCCTCATGGACCCATTGAGGACTTCAACGCCGCGCTCAAAGCTGCGAGGACCAGATCGACGCTCCAGGACGAGGACGTGAAGTCCCTTTTCATCAAAGCCCTCGACGCCACCTTCTACCAGCCGGTGGTGTCCCGTTTGCTCCTCCACGACCAGAGAGCCGCACACGACCTACTCACTATTCAGCAGTGGGTGCGGGAGTGCTACGGCGAGCACGTGCGGGCGGGTACCGCCACCGCATCCGCACACCGGTACTCCCACGGCACGCACTTCATGGAGAAGGACGTTGATGGGTCGGGTGCGGCGGCTGAGATCGCGGACTTACGGACAATGGTGCTCGACTTGAAGAGGCGATTGGCCACCTTCCTCGTCACCGCCGAGTCCGAACCGTCTCCGCGGGGGTTTACCCCTCGCGCGGACATACCGGACTGCCGGGTCAAGACCCGTTTCGCAGCCTCTGATACGGCTGTAGATACAAACGCCGTGAATATATTATCAATATACAATGAAACACTGCAAAGTTGGACAGCAATGCAGGTGAACGGATGAGCGGGTTTGTGAGTGCAGTCTCTGTAAGAAGATCTGCTGAAGCACAACGCTTCCTCACTTTTATACCTACGTCACCCATCATCTTAGATGGTGCCGCCATTGGGTTGTGAACCCGAGACGTAGGTTGAACGACCAGCATGGTAGTAACGACTAGTTCGTTCATGCTGCACATGCGAGTTCTGCGCATGCTGAAAGCTAAAGATGGTTCTTGGTTTGTTTACAAGATGTATCTTTGCTTTGCCATCTTCGAGTTCAATCATACGAACTCTCGATGACAGGGATGCCTGATGATATGACATAATCATCTGGCGACATGTACAGTCATCGTCGACCGTACTGACGACTGTCATAAATGTATGACGCGACTCAACCTGTACAGTCATGATCGACCATACTGTCGACTGTCATAATAATATATGACATGACATGACATGGTATGACATGTATGACACGTATGACACGTATGACATGTATGACACATATGTCATCGGTCATAACCCTGACAGATCTCCCCTCTTAAGAGAGTTGTGACCTCACAACGGGCATACCTTTGTATATGTCTTTGATGTATTTGTTGTTGTCGCTTCTTGCTGGTACCAGTCTTCTTACACCGATTTGAGGCGTCCCTCATGGTGTTTTTAGGTTATTGGGGGGAACTGAGTCCACTTTAGTCCCTCACCTTAGGCATTTAGCCATACAGTCCTTAGGATGCAGCCCACCTTTCCGGAAATCGCATCGTTGAGTGACGTTCCAAGGTTCAATGAAGAGCGTTTTCGCGATACAATCCTACGCTGGATTACTGATTGATCCACACGTTATCATGTATGTGCTAGACGATTCAAAGCATCCGAAGTCTACGTTACGGATTATTTGCGCTAGCCGTCGTCGCTTTAGCGAACGATGATCCCACGAGTTAACGATTTATAATCGCACGATTCTCGGCCTTATATATATGACTGATCGACGAAAACCCTTGGGTACATGTTTCCACAGTTATATATAGTGCACCCAACCACAGATCTCCCCTCTTAAGAGAGTTGTGACCTCACAACGGGCATACCTTTGTATATGTCTTTGATGTCTTTGTTATAATCGCACGATTCTCGGCCTTATATATATGACTTGATCGACGAAAACCCTTGGGTACATGTTTCCACAGTTATATATAGTGCACCCAACCCTTCCTCTCCTCCTGAAGCTACTATGGCGAGGTTCACAGGCGGCAATGAGGAGCCCGATTTTGGGGGCTTATTTTAATGCAAACGGAGTGGCCCTGCTTAACGGGATCGAACTTATAATTCTTTACCCGGTCTGCTCAACTCCTCAATATTTGGTCCGGTACGCGCGCTTTGACGAACATCTATCGCGATGAGTGAGAATGGATTCGTCACGTACTAATGTGAAATTTCTTTAGTCATGTTTGTCAAGCACAACTTAGGATCACAACTCCGTCTACCTCAGTCGATATCTCCGGTAGCTCGGATGACTGGCCAAAAATCCGATGACAAACCACGGTTTTGGCAAAGGTAGCATTTAGCAGTTTTTATTTATCCACAGATATGATATCTCGCATGTGTGCGTATCTGTGCAAGGGTATGAATTTGAACAAGGCTCACTACACCTTTAGCAAGGAAGGATCAATTCCCGCTTCAATGCAACATAATGATAAACATTAAGAGCAAGGTTATATAGATGATCGACATGTATTAGTATATATTACAAGAAGTAAGGGCATAAGGCTTAATATAATGTTTAGCCTTCATAGGCAGCTATAATGTCTGCTGCATTGGTCAGCTCTGTGGCTTTGACCCAGGTGTCATGCTCAGGACCGTAGCTTGCATATCGTACTAAATAGTATTTGACACCTCTAGTGAACTTATCCGAGAGTATATGTGATATCTCAAACAGTGGTTGCCCTTCTTCGGTGATCATCTGTGGCAGAGGCAAAGGTGCTTGAATCGAGTCATTGTACAGCTCTAATCTGGAAACAGGCTGTACCGGATGAATACGGATATCAAGATTTTCGAAATCTAACTCGTATGCACGTCCATGGCTAAGCACTTTGGAAATAGTGAACGGCCCAATATATGGCTGCTTAAAGTGTCTGCCTGCCTCTGTCAAACCAGTCCATAGAATAAACTCGGTCCGTAAAAGAACTTTCTGCCCAACTGCAAACTGCTTAGGCATGTGAGTCTTATTGAATCTGGCTTGGCTAATTTCTGCTGCTCGGAAAATGTTGTCTACCGCGTTGGCATGAACAGCCGAGTACTGGTCAAAATGATCTCGAATAGCTTCTTGTATTGGAACAGGAGCTTCTGGCGGGATAGTGATAACCAGGTCATGAGGCGAAAGTGGTTGCGCCATCGAGTCGAGATAAAATGGTGAATAACCAGTTGATGCAGAAACGGTATTGTTAATTGCAAACTCCACCAGAGGCAACTTGTCCTCCCACGAATTGGCTGAAGTATCATTGCAACAACACCTGAAAATGAAAAATGCTACTAATCAGTTTGTAAACCAGAGGATGGTGATATCAAATCATGAATCAACAATTTGAAAAATACCTGAGGATGTCCTCAATGAAGGCATGGCTCCTCTCATTGGCAGCATTCGACTGTGTATGGTGTGATGACGTCATGGACAATCTCGTACCAGTAGATTTCCACAGTGTCTGCCAGAATGTAGAGGTGAATCTGGGGTCTCGATCTGAGATGATGTTCCTCGGAAGACCATGGAGCTTGAAGATATGCTGCATATAGATGGAAGCAGTATGCTGAGCTGTCCAGGTCATGCTGAAGGGAATGAGATGACAACGATGGGAGAATTGGCACATTACCACAAATATATTGTCGTGCCCATTAGTGGTGATAGGCAGATCAGTGATCCAATCAAGAGATACATCAAGCCATTTTGTCTTAGGCACAGAATATCGTATGTGTGCCTGACCATAAGGCTTGTGTCGCCTCGTTTTCTGGCGCTGACAAACGGGGCACTCCCGAATGTATTTGATGGCTGCCGTTGTCATTCCTGGCCAATAATACCGGCTACGCAGAAGATGAAGCATGCGATTTTTGCCTACATGACCAGAAATAGTGGCTGAGTGGCACTCTTGAAGGAGAATGTGGCGGAGCTGTGTGATCTCACCGTCATCTGTGGGGACTTTAGCTGTTGGTGGAATGTACAGCTGTCTGCCATATATGGTCTTACGATAAATCAACCCCTGAATGAGCTCGAAGCTGTAGCTGCTGACTGACTGTGATGAAGTCGATGATGTCAGCTTAGCCAAAATAGTCTGTGCAAATGTGTCACGATCATATTCGGATATAATGATGTTGTGTAGCTGATGAGCTGATGAAGAAGATATAAGAGCAATGAATGTAGGATCTGCAGATGGAATGACCTCGCTGATGTCCATATGATGAAGACAATCAGTAAGTTCAAAAAGTGCAGAGATACGCGTGAGTGCGTCTGCAACCTTATTCTTCTCGCCAGCAATGTGCTCTATACGGAAGTTGTATTCAGAGAGCTCATCCAACCACCGTGCCTGTTTGGGGCTCAGTGTGGATTTGGTCTGGAAATAAACCAGTGGCTGATGATCTGAGCGTACAATAGTCTCAGGAGCTCCCAACAAAATGTGGCGAAAGAATCGGAAGCCTTCCACAATGGCAAATAGCTCGATCTCAGGAATAGGCCAACGTCTCTGTGTGTCGGATAGAGTGACGCTGTGATAGCCACATGGCTTCATACCTTTTCCTTGATCCTGGAGTAATACTTGGCCAACGTGTGTGCCTGATCCATCGACCTCCAAAATAGATGGCAGTTTCTGATCTGGAAGCTGTAATACTGGAGCGTTAAAGATGGCACTTTTGAGGTTATCAAATGCCTGCTGCTGCTCAGTTTCCCAGACAAACTCTGCATTATCTTTAAGGAGACGATTGAGAGGTTCGGCAACTTTGGAGAACTTTGGTATGAATCTCCTAAATTGACCAACCATGCCCAAGAATGACCGAAGGGATGACTTGCCATCTTTAGCCATACGGCGTAGAGGCTGCTTTCCAACGGTAGGACCATAAGACACTGGAGGCTGAATTGCCATGACTGCTCTGATCCTGTCTTCGATGATGGATAGGCCTGCTTCAGATATGTGATGTCCGATAAAATCTATAGATTTAACGAACAACTCCACCTTGGAAGGCCTGATGAAAAACTGATGATCTCTGCAACGCTGGAGGAACTGTCGAACATGCTTCACATGACTGTCAAAATCTGGACTGTATACGATAGTGTCGTCCATGAATATGACAAGGAACTGGTCGATGAAGTCGAAAAATGCCCGATTTCCTACACGGAGTGCTGTTGCAGGAGCATTGGTCAATCCGAAAGGCATAACTGTCCATTCATAAGAACCGTATCTGGTGCGAATAGCAGTTTTATGTATATCATCCGGATGAATGGGGATTTGGTGAAAGAAGTGGTTGAAATCAAATCTACTGAACCATCTTGATCCCTTCAGCTGCTCTAGTAGGGTGTCATGTGGTGGTAGTGGATACGTGTCCTTGATGGTGATGTTATTCAGGGCACGATAATCACAACACATCCTCCACTTTCCCCCTGGCTTAGGAGCGAAAATGATTGGGCATCCATATGGCGATGATGATGGACGAAGGATACCCAACTCGACATATTTGATGATTTGCCGTTTGAGTTCCTCCATCATGGGTGCTGGAATGGCGCGTACTGGCTGTGAAGGAGGCTTATGTCCAGGTTCGATGTCGATTCTATGATATCCACCTTCAAACCGCTCTGGCCTATGACCAGCCGGAAGATCCTCTTGGAAAACGTCTGAAAAGTCTTCTCTCACTTGATCACGTGCTGCTTTGACCTCGGGGTCTTCCATTGTGGTGTCTGAGTCTGATGCTGCAAAGACCAATTCACCATCGACCTCGGAGAGGAAAAAGAGATATGCTACGGCTTCTTCAGCCGAACCACTGGATCGAATGCGACGGAGATGTTTTCTCATAGTGGTGGCACTGACCAATTCCATTTCAGGAAGGCCATCTGAGTCTGGAGTCTGCTCAACTCTGAACAATACTGTGCGAATACTGGAGCCTGATGAATGCTTCCTAGTGATCATCAGATTTTTGGTCTGAAAGTCAATGTGTGGATTCCTCCTCTCCAACCAATCTTGACCCAGAATGACAGTGAATGGTTTCATGTCAATGATGTAGAAATCTTCTGTATCCTTATACTTGCCCAAAGAAAATGTAGCCTTGGGAAGATAGGATGTGCATGATAGTTGGCTTCCTCCAGCCAATCCCACTGAAAATGATGAAGAATCTGTGGGAGGTATACCAAGCTGAGCAGCGAACTGTCTGTCGATGAAAGACGATGTGGCTCCTGGATCTACCAAAATGTGAGTACTCTGTCCATAAACTTTCCCTTTATACAACAACAGCTTCTTCTGTGATTTCAGCTGTGCTGTTTGAGACTGCATCTGTGCGATGTGTT
This sequence comes from Cymbomonas tetramitiformis, assembly GCA_001247695.2. NCBI lineage: Eukaryota > Viridiplantae > Chlorophyta > Pyramimonadophyceae > Pyramimonadales > Pyramimonadaceae > Cymbomonas > Cymbomonas tetramitiformis. The sequence goes on along the minus strand of LGRX02032132.1, from coordinate 15,242 downwards.
CTGTGGGATTGTCCATCTGCTGAAACTGCAATGTCAGACTGGAAAGGACTTCTTCTGAGATACTCTCAATCCGGCCACTTGCTTCAGTGGCATCTTCAGGCTGATCTACCCTCGGGGTGCTCTCAACACCGGTACCTGCGCAGTACCCTGAGAGTTTCCCTGAGGAGCTGGAGCTGATGGAACTGGATCTGGAGTTGCAACTGCTGCATTGATGCTGTGCTGACTCTTCAGTTCCTTGACCAAGGTGTTGATCGTATTGATGAGTTTGCCAGACCCATCCTTAGCACCCTGATTCTTCTGTGGCTGTCTCTGATTCTGAAAAGGATTCTGAGCTGGTGGCTTACCCTTGATCTCCTTTCCATCATTGGTCCTGGTGGCAAAACAATCCTTCTCGATGTGACCAACACGACCACAACGATTGCAGGTCTTATCATTCTGTGATTTTCCTTTTCCTTTTCCTTTGCCCTTGCCTTTACCACCTTTTCCTTTGTTCCGATTCTGATTGGAGTTCTGACTGCCACTCTGATTCCAATTCCGATTTCTGTTGGATCTGTCATATGGCTTATGGCCACGTCCTCTGTCCTTATCCTTCTTGGATGGACCTCCAGATGACTGCTCCTTCTGACCCCGATAGTGAAGGGTTTCTGATTGCTTTGAGTGAATGACGTAGTTCAAATCAAGCAATATCTGTGTGGTTTCTTGCCACGACATATTGTTCCTCTGCTCTTCTGTCAGGTATCTGAGCTGGAACTGTCTGCGGAGATAAGAATCCATACTGGTGACGAATCTGTCCTTTATTAGCACATCATTTAAATCAACTGCTGCTAAAGAAGCCAGTGATGTAAATGTGCGCAAATAATCTGCAAAGGTTTGGGTTCCTTGAGTCAGTGCCATTAGGTGTTTCTTGGCTACTGATCTCTTATGAGGATTACCAAATTGTCTGAGGAACGTCTGTCTGACCATCTCATAAGTGGCATATGGTTGTTGTGCCAAGACCTGGAAATAGTGTCTGTCGTTATTCTGTATGAGAGTAAGAAACACTGTGATCAAATCCTTATCATTGACACCTGGATAAGTGAACTGGAAATATCTGTCCACTGTATCCAACCAGACCTCTGCGTCCTGTCCTGATTTGAATTCCCTAGGTGGTGTCATTTTCACCTTGGGGACCAAACTGGGTGGAGCTGGTGCTGGTACTGTATCTGCATCTGGATCTACAAAGACCATCGGAGGACTGTCTGCTGTATACTCTGCTTCTGGTGCCTGAGGCTCATTGGCAGGATCCTTGTACCGGCTCATATCTGGTTTCATGCGACTGACATTGTCATAATAGCCTATGTGGTCATATCTGGTTAGTGTATCGGCATAACCAGCGATCCACTTTGGAACCTTAAACCGACTGTATGCATCGTATGAACCAAGTATGTCGAAAAACCAAGTCGAATGATCTGGGTTGATATCAGGAATCTCATGCTCTTCCTCTTCGATAGTAACCATCTAAAAACAAAACACAGCACAAAAATACCTTCAGCTAATTGTCTAACTGAGTGTGTGTGATTTATATGTTATATATGGTATATCTGTATATTATGATGAGGTTATGTATGTACATATATCCACCTTCTTCCCCCCTCAAGGAAGTGTGTGATACAGTGGCAGTTGTCAATTGCCAATACCTCAAAATAGCATGCATTCCTTATAGGAATCAGCTGTTACAGTTTTAGGGTTGCAGCCCTACAGTCCTTGGGTTGTAGCCCTGCAGTTTTTGGGTTGTTGCCCTACAGTTTTAGGGTTGTTGCCCATAGTATTATCATGTCTATGATGATTTAGCATGATATAATAATACCAAAAAAAACGAAGTTTTACGAAATAAAACTGGCATTTTAGAGCATATATAGTTACAGTGACCCTGTTACTCAATACAGTGTTTAGGGTGTTACTTGATATCAGTAACCCTAATACAGGTAAAAAATAAGCAGTATAACGTTTTTGCAAAGATTTTTAAGCAAAACTGCATTCAATACTAAGTGAATGTTAAGTGATTTTCAGAGGGTACGTTACACCCCTGACACACACATTCAAATATTAGGGTGTTACAGGGTGTTACACGTGTTATGTCTTTCAGGATTGTTATTTGATAGATAAATATCCATTATAGCAAAAAAAATCAATCCCGAATTTGCAAAAGATTACACGTATTGTATTTTGACCGATTTTTCGTTACAGCCAATATGTTCACCCCTATATATTACACACCTAATATCTAGGGTGTTACACGAGATATGACCATGGTTGTTGTGATTTTCACATACCTCAATAGGTATTAAAATATTATTTGAAATAAAATGAGGTCGAAATTTCAGTTTTGAAATTTATCGCCAGCATTTTTCACCGATTTTACAGCCTTTTTCAGCCATGTTTCGGATAATATATATATCATATCTCAGTGTGTGTGTGTGTTGCAAGCTACAGAAATATTGCAACATTCTTCACTTTTGCACATGATATTTTTCATGGCACAACAGTGAATATCTCAAAAAATCGACATGTATAGTGAACATGTAATGTGGGTTTTTCTGATTGAAACTCATGGAGGCAAATGCACTCTCTGGTGATATTTAAGATAAATCAACTGTAAATGAATTCACAGTTGTGTCAGATCCTAAGATATATTTGGATGTATACAACGAGTATATCAAGTGATATCTCTGTGTTCAAATACATCTGGACACTGCTAGATGTAATCTGAGCAGTTTTTACACAACACATTGTTTGTGTGTATGTATGTTCACAACCACCTTTTGTCAATTCATGTATGGTTGCTGATCTGAGTTGGTACATGCATGTGAAGTGATCATCTGTATCAACTGTCAGAATGCAATGTAGATATTGATGTTGCTCCAGCGATAGTGTGTGGAATGACGAGTGGACTGCACCCAACAGTTACCAGTTGTTTAATGGGTGCAGTATCTTGCCTTCGGGTCTGGAGATAACTCCATCCAGCCCTACAGCATCTTGTCTTATCCTGCTCCCTTATCTATCGCAATCACTGACATTTTCCACGCACATGTGTTTGGAAAATGGTATCTATGTATTATGTATTGATACAATACTTGATCATTACACTTGGAGTCAGTGTATTGTCAACATGTATAATGAATGCTAGTGTTTGTGCAGTGTATAGTACTGCTGATTAGTACTAGTGTGTGTGTGTGTGTGTTTACTTACACACACTTTGCAAGATCTTTATGGATATCACAATATCCTAACAACCTATCATGCAGATTGTCAGCATACCACGTACTGATTACATCTAACATGATATATATAGTTTAGGGATTGTTGTAATTCCATGATAATCTCATTACGAAATGAGTTACTGATAGATTTTACATGAAGCTCGGGTGAGCATTCCTTCAAGTAATCCACCATAGAATGTACATGTTACCTGGAGAGCATCTCGGCTCCACCAGGGCACGACAAACTAATTATGGTGTTGTGATTACTGTCAGGCACCCTTTGCAACATGGATTCGAATATAGACTAGCATTCACTGCAATATGCTTATGCTCTATGTACTACAGCTGTTATCGTGATCAAGCTGTACAGTATAATAAAGTATGTACCATTTACAACATTGCAATCATTCAGCATAAGATGTGTGCATGATATAGAAGTATATGCACTGTATATTGATGATTGCTGTAAGTGAAATGAGTGTATGTGTGTGTGTGCTGATCTGCACACACATGTTGTGCACAGATCATTGTGCTGCTGATAAGTATGATGCTGATGATCAAAAAGTATTTGTGTGGTCATCAGAACATTGGAATCTGCTGCAATATGATAATAATGCATTCACAGCAGTATGTATCCACAACATAACGATCATTACGCCATGCTCTCAGCATTCCTGCATATATACAATCACTCTGCATATGATTTCATCGCGCGTACACATGTGTGCTTCTCACTGCATGTAGACACATTAAAACTGTACGTGCTAAAATCGAGCATTCCTCGCATCTTATGAATCATGAAAGGTATATATTATGCTGACAGGCCATAAATCATTGCACGCAGTGATTGTAAACAGTGCGTAGAGATGATTTGCAAAAATCGCTGATGTACGTTGTATACAAATGCGAGCGCGCTGCTGATGAAAAGTATGAATTGTCGTCGCCATTCATCAGCATATGATACGAGCGCTGACATGTATACAAATCAAGATTCTGTCGATGACCACTATGTCATATATCATTCTGGACAATTTTCGAACGTGATTCTTGCAAGCGCGCGCATGCTGCGATCAACTTCTGCAAAATATGTGACCATCGCGCAGTATGCGACCATCGCGCATGCTGCCATCTGCAATTTAGTGATCATCGCGCATCAACATATATGAGGCCGTACAAAAAGCAATTCAGCGCAATCATGAAAATTGCGATACTGCGCTGATGATTTTCCGCGCGGAAACGATTTTGCCGATGATTTATCGCATCTGCGAACATGCATATATCCGCGAACCATTGATCGTGTACATTTCATTGCTGCGCCGATATATGTCATATGCACACCTTATCGCGTATATGTGCGATCAGCTGTTTCTGCGAGTGCGCTGCGGAAAATCTTCTCGCGCAATTTCTGCGTTGTCGATATGCGAACGTATATTATTCGGGCTGCAGATATTCAATTTTATGCGAGCGCTGTCGTATGTGCGCCTCCTGCAACCTGCGAACAATATTAAATATGCTATGTCTATCACTGCACCCACTTGGGTTCTCGAGTATCGTGCCTTGACGACTTTTAGAATACCACTGATACGGCTGTAGATACAAACGCCGTGAATATATTATCAATATACAATGAAACACTGCAAAGTTGGACAGCAATGCAGGTGAACGGATGAGCGGGTTTGTGAGTGCAGTCTCTGTAAGAGGATCTGCTGAAGCACAACGCTTCCTCCTTTTATACCTACGTCACCCATCATCTTAGATGGTACCGCCATTGGGTTGTGAACCCGAGACGTAGGTTGAACGACCAGCATGGTAGTAACGACTAGTTCGTTCATGCTACACATGCGAGTTCTGCGCATGCTGAAAGCTAAAGATGGTTCTTGGTTTGTTTCCAAGATGTATCTTTACTTTGCCATCTTCGAGTTCAATCATACGAACTCTCGATGACAGGGATGCCTGATGATATGACATAATCATCTGGCGACATGTACAGTCATCGTCGACCGTACTGACGACTGTCATAAATGTATGACGCGACTCGACCTGTACAGTCATGATCGACCATATTGTCGACTGTCATAATAATATATGACATGACATGACATGGTATGACATGTATGACAGGTATGACATGTATGACACATATGTCATCGGTCATAACCCTGACAGCCTCGCCCCTCCCCAAAGGGGGGAATTGGTCTCAGTCCGTCTCACGGAAGGTGGCCTTCCACCGCGAAAGCGGTGCGGCAATCCCGTACTGCCAAAATCAAGTGTGTGCTAAGGGGAAGGCGAGGCATTGGCACAGGGACTGCCCGAACGGGGGCAGGACCGGGCTCTCGGCCTTCGCCTTCGCCGAGGAGGCCGAGAACTCCGTGTTGGCCGCGAGGTTCCAACACGCCATCGACAACGGCGCCCCCGTGGAATTCGACGCCCTCTGCATGCTTGCGGGCGGGAAGCCGGAGGTCTTCACCGATCTCTCCGCGTGCTCGTTCTGCGAGGAGGACGGTGAGGTCCTCGTGTCCGCCGTCGCCGAGTTCTCTGAGATGGCGCACGCGGCTGGAGCTTCCACATTCAACATCAACACCTTCACTGCCGACATGCCGGTGGTGTCGGAGCCACCCGCACACTCCCCGCCCGCGTCGGTTGGGTCCGAGGAGGATTGGACCGGTCCGCCAAACCCCTTCTGCCCTCCCGTCACACGCACGTTTGCCGACTTCATTGAGGGCACGGGGGTTGCATTGGTGCCCGACGAGCCGGCCCCGAGCATGAATTTGCTCTCCGCGGTTGAGGGGCCGGAACGCGAGATCGACTACAAGCCCGCGACTCACGCCACGAGCGACGATGACGGCGGAGATGCCTCGGTGACACCGCCGCGGCCACGGTACGGCTGCGGGAACGGCATTCCGAGGTTCGCGAGGTCTCTCCTCACTTCCTCCGTGGTGTGCGCACTCTTTATGATTTGTGCCACCGCGGCACCGCACGCCGTTGCCGGTGTCGGTGGTGCCGATGCGCGCACATGCACGGCTCCACCGGTCGGTGGTGCTACGCGGACTGCCTCGGCGATCCCGGCTGCGGAGGCCTTGCCGGCTGACATGGTTCATGGCGTGCCGTGTGCTATCCCACCTCGTCGCCAACGGCGGGAGCAGAGACGGCAGGGCCTCTACATGGCTCCGATGCCGTGGCATCCCGGGCCGCCACCACCTGCCGAGTTGTTTGTGGACGGCCCTCCGCTGTCGCCGGCTTCATCTTCAGATGACGAGGCTCCACCGTCGGGCAGCACTTGGCAGCATCCCGGTGCGGTGCAGCCTCCCGTGATCGAGAATCCGTCAATTCCTTCTACGAATGATTCATCACCGGCCCCGGGGGCCGACAACTGCTTCACAGTCACGCTGCTCCGAGCCGGGCAGACAGCTCCGAGGACCACTAGTGGCTAGAATTAGTCACGCCGTGCCTGCCTGGGAGTTAGCTGTAGTGTAGCCTCCTAGATGTGCAGAAGGGCTCTCTGAATTTGAGCTGTGTTTAGGGTTTTAGCAAAGTAACAGCAGTATCTGACAATCTTGCTGTGACCTGGGACCGCCCTGACCAAGAGTACAGGCCCCCAGTTGTGCTACAGTTTCCTCCTGAAGTTAAGTAGGGAGTTTGTTTGCTTCGTTCACTGCTAGCTCCGGTCACCACCCTAGGTGGTGTGCTGGATGTGACACACCGACAGTCAAAATATGTCACTTGTCACTTCCTATAGTAGGCTGGGTGACCGTCACCAGTAGACGGGAAACACCCGTTAGTATTTATGTGTACCTCTTTTATCAATCTGAGACTTTTTACCGTTCTGATATCGAAACCCTTAACTCAGGGTTTATTCTCCGTTATCCGATATATACACACGACTATATATCTGACACTAAATCTAGAGTGAAAAGAAGATGATAACTATTCTAGTATGTGTAAATATTTTGTCGCTGGCATGCAAACCTGTACACGCTGAATGCGCTTTTACCTTTAGCAATTGTCTTCCTCGCGTTTTGATTGTCTTGATGTTGGCGGTGTCGAAAAAACTCTTGCAACGGGACTTGAATATAAAACTATGTTAAGGCTGCGCTTACGAGCGCAAGATAATGACTCAAAAAATTCATCTCCGTAAAATGATAAACACATATACTGCAGAGGCAGAGGGAGCGAGAGAGTGATGAACGGAATTCTGTTTCTGAGCGAACTGGAGTTTCAAGGAGTTCGGCAGTTTGCCGGAGTTCTCCATCATTATCTTCATCCACGAAAGCAGTCGGATCAAGAATTCGCTAAATCCAGATCGTTTAAAATAATTTATATTTCGGGTATATTCGATGCATCTTGAGTCAGAAGATGGTGTATAAAGTGATGTTCATTACAAACGAAAAACGCCGTACCGCATCCGCAGCCTAGCCATAGCCTAAGATTCGGATTTTACATTTTTATATGAATATCATGCGTCACATTTTAAAAACATATTTGATATTAGATGACTACTGTGACACAGTCGCTAAACAATGTCGCAATTTCATGCTACGTCATCAACATTAAGCATGGGTAGCGTTAAAAATCACTAAATTCCAACCACACCACAGTGATACTTTCGGATTTTGTATACCCAGGCAACTTCAACCGATATTTTGAGGGCGAAGATGACCTCCGATCATTTTTTTGACAAGACACCGCAGAAAGAGCAGCTCGCGAACTTGACAACATAGGTCTCCGAATTTTCACAGGACCTTCGTGGAGGTAGCTAGCGTGAGAAACATTTCGGTCCTTGTGGTAGGACTGGCCTTTTTATTTAATTTGAATTAATTTTACCCCCACCTCTTCAGCCCTCACAATTAATTTTACCCCCACCTCTTCAGCCCTCACACGCATACAAGAATACCCCGTTACATTTAATAGAAACAGAATTTGCTTCTGTTTTCTAGTTTTTCCGTATTTTTTGACCCCCTAGCCTCAACGCTTAACACCGTCTTTATATTAACAACTGCTTCGTTACGGCCTTAACACTGGGGAACCAAAAAGTTAGCCTTTAGCTCCTTTCCCTGCATCTTTTTCCGACTTGAAGTCATCGCTTCAACTCTGTATTTCAAATGTGAGGTATTACTGTACCAGGGCTCTATATCGGTTTGGTTTTTTGGTATCGATATTATCCGATATCCGAAAAATGGTATCGATAATCGGCACAATCGATAAATGTGCTGGATTCAGTGACCCGTAGGTCATATCTTACTCTGACTCCCGTTAGCTGTACCAGTACTCGTACAGTACTAGGTGACAAATACCTAGGTCACAGACGGCTTATATTCGTTTATCTTTATAATCAGTTTACACTTGTATGAAAAGTATTCAGTGACCACCCGATATAATACGGTATATTATATCTCACAGGTTATGGGGTATTACCCCGCTTTTCTCACTGTTGACTTTGCCATGATTGGCTAAGCTTTTCCGCTTGGCGGGGCGTTGGGGCCTCGCGAGGTGTTGAATTGGCCACTTTAGGGCGTGCGGTTTGCACTAAGTTGCGGTGAGATTTCGGATGGGACTTTCGGCAACTTCTTCGAGTGTCCGCGTTGGATTTTGTCTTTGACTTGGCTTGATCACCCATGTCGACATCTCCTTGGCCATCGCGTATTCGACTTCGTTGATTTCGTTCGACCCCATCTTGTCCTTACTCCGCAACTGATTGACGTCGCTCGCCACCTTACAATTTGCGCCTCGCCTTTTCCCCAACCCCCCTCCTATAGGAATTTATTCTGATGACTTCATCCTCTGTTGGTACACCGGCCATGGGCGCTAGGATGCGCCTAGATTCAATTTTTGCTAGGAACGTGGGTGCTCGCTATAAGAGCACCCCGCAGTCAGCGAAGGTCGTGCTCGCTGCTGCTGACAGGACACGCGGCAATGCCGTGTTACAATCGTCCTGGGACACTGACGTTGTGAAGCGTGTCGCGAAGGACACATTGGGAACGAAGGCGTCTTCGTTTTCAGGGAGTGAGCCACATCGTCAACTGCTTTGGGACTCCTTGGTGACTGCCTTGGAGGCTTCTTTCGTCAACAAGGACACCGCCAGCGAGGATATTTTTGACCTCGTGGACGTCACCAAAGAAGTTCACCCCATTTACGACGACATTTTGCTTCGTGCTTTGGTGTCTTTGACGACTCCCCATTCTCTAGCTCGAAGGTGGGTTGACGCTTCGGCCCGAATTTCTCCGCGTGACGGCAAGCGTGCCCTGCTGGAGATCACCAAGCGGCTCCTGCCGCCTGGGCATCGGCCGCTCCGCCACCACGAAGAGCTCTTGAGCATTTCTTTTGGTTCGTTTGATGACCCTGAACCCTTGGTCGCGCAATTTGACGAATGCCTGAAGGCTATCGCGGCTAGCGGAGCGGGCCCCCTGGACGACGAAGCCGCCAAGAGGCAGCTGCTGGCGGCACTTGACACCGTGTTCTACAAGGAAGTGATTACCCCGCTTCGCCTGGTGTCTGTTACCCATCTGTTGGCTATAGCCAACATTAGGGCCCCTTATGTTGGCTGGAGCCAACATAAGCCTTGCTGACAATGCCGGGAGCTGTCGGTACCGGATTGTACATTTTATTAGCTTAAAATGACGGCGGGGATGTTCTCTTTCACACATGCGCTAACAACATTGGGACGCTCGAAGTCATCTGCGAGAATTTGGGTTACTATTCAAGAGAATGTGAAAATCTGCGGAATTTCCAAGGAATTTTGGGTGTTTACATACCCATGTTACTTCGATCGATATTTTGAGGGTCAAGATGAACTCGGATAAAAGTTTTGACAAGACACTGCAGAAAGAGCAGCTCGAGATCTTGACAACATAGGTGTTCGATTTTTCAATGCCCTTCTCATGCCGCTCACATTGCACAAATTTCTTATGTTGGCTGCAGCCAACATAAGGAGCATTTTGTATTTTCGCGATCATACCCCAAATCTAGGGCACAATTATGCAAGCCCCCATGGGTGTAAGAAGGTATACCACGTATTGACAATTTTTAAAAGGTCTAGTAGCCCTTCAAACAACGTTGCTTTGGAGCAATATGTATCATTAACCATGAGTAATATGCTTCGGAACTTTGGGTTTTATGTTGGCTGCAGCCAACATAAAGATGGGTAAGAGACACTTGGACACTGAGCTAGCGAAGGTAAGCATCGAAGAGATCTACACCCACGTTCTGGAGGTTTGGTGGTGTGCGAACCCGAATGGCCCTCCCAACCGCCCAAAGGCTATACCTGCCCCGACGCACACGCCTCTCGGGTTGGCCTACACAGGTAACGAGCAGAGTGACATTTCGGACTTCCTCGAGGAGTTCGCTCGTGTGATTGGTGAGGCCACTACCCTTCTTGCCTCCCTGCGACATGGCGAGCGAGATGTTTCACGAGACGCACCGCCGCCACGGAGAGATTCTCACCGTCCGCATGGGGGCGGTGGTGTGAGATTTCCACCGTCCAAGTGGCGTGATGAGCGGAACCGTCGTACGGACGGTAAGTTTCACGGACGTGACCGTCGCGTGGGATGGGCGGGGCACCGCTTCGCGGCATCCCCACTCCCGAAAGGTGGGAATTGGCCTCAGGCTAGTAAGGCGCAGGGTGCTAGGAACATCTGATTCCACTCCGCATCCTCGGCCTTCGTACAAGAGTGCCCACTCTGCCCTGGACACTTTCACGACACTGCACGTTGCCCCGAGGTGTGTGGTTCGTGCGATGTTGAGCTACGTGATACCGCCATGGACTTGGACGAGGTGGTTTCCGCCTTCCAAACCGCCTTCGACAACGAGAACGACGAAGAATTCGCTGACCTATGCCACGAGCACGACCAGCCGCTGGTGCGTACCGATCCTGAGCCCTTCACCTACCCGGTGCGGCACGACGTGGGATTACGTGCCCAATATGCGGGCTTGGGCCATGGTGCTTCGGACGCCGGCAATTAGAGTGTGCTTTCGGATGCACGGGGCGTCCTCGAGTCACTGCGGCCTGCGGCTACGGCTGCACAGGTCGGTGGTGCGACCGCCGCCGGTAAGCAGCCTCTGCACATCGGTACTCTGTCTGTACCGCAGGTGGTGTGCGATGCGCCACCACCTGTCAATCACGAGATCGACACTGGACTGTACCCTTTTTCGGCATCGGACCCCGCTTCTTTCGGGTCTCCTTTCGAGGAGCCACTACGTGTCTCTTTTATGGACCGTGTAATGCCGACAGGCCCTGACACATCTCTTAAATTGTGCTCGATTGACTCGGTTCACGAGTCGATTTACCCGGGAGAGCTTTCCGTGATCGACGATGACGACGACTCCGACGGCTTTTCTTATTCCGGAGACGAGATTCCCTCGGCCCCACCGGCTACACGGTCACGTGTCGGTGTGGCAACATTGCCGAGGGTCTTCTCTTTTGCATCTCTGGCCCTGCCCGCACTCATGTGTCTTGCATGTGTGTCAGCGGTTCAGGGTTCGGTGGTGCTCGATCGAGCCGCTGACTTCACCGCAGCAGTACATCCCACTGGGGTGGCTGCCAACAGTCTGTCTGCCTTGCCGTACACTTTCCCTTTCGGCAGGCCTTTTCCTTTTGAAGTTTCGGCAGGCTTGGACTCGGATTTTCACTTTTGTGGATTCCTGAATTTGCTCTACGAGTCTTCTTCTGGACTCTGGCTTCTGGATTATGGTTCTGGCTTCTGGTTCTGGACTCTGGCTTCTGGACTCTGGTTCTGAATTATGACTTCTGGACTCTGGTTCTGGTTGAACATCTTTGACAATGACAACTTCTTCAACGGTTCTTTCAACTCTGGTGAACTCTGCAGCTTTGTGGACCACTTTGAAAGTGGCTGAGTAGCTTTGAGATTGAGTTGTAGGAACTTAGCTTGTGAGCAGTTTCCTAGCAGCAGTTTTAGAAAGGGACCGCCCTGGCTAAAGCACAAGCCTCCCTCTAGCAGTTTCCAGCTACAAGCTGTTTGTTGTTTCGGAACAAATTTGATTTGTCTGTGCTCCGCTCTCTGCCACCTGTAACAGCACTATGTACAGTCACAGGGTGGTGTGCTTGATTCAGTGACCCGTAGGTCATATCTTACTCTGACTCCCGTTAGCTGTACCAGTACTCGTACAATACTAGGTGACATATACCTAGGTCACAGGCGGCTTATATTCGTTTATCTTTATAATCAGTTTACACTTGTATGAAAAGTATTCAGTGACCACCCGATATAATACGGTATATTATATCTCACAAAATAATCGATTATTTGGGCATTTATATGCAATTTGTTATGAATAAAATATGGAACATCAAAACCTGCACAATCGATAGTTTGATATTGCAATCCGACAATCGGCGATAAATACGATCGATATATCGATAGTATCGGTTATCGGAAATATCGATATAGAGCCTTGGTGCATACCCATATCGAGTATATCACCCGGCACATGTTTTTATTAATAAATATTTGAGCACCCAAGGATGATCTTTAAGCACTCAAACATCAACTACATCGAAAAATCGTGGCGGCTAGCCCCCTTTTACTTCGGTCCTTGTGGCAGGACTGGAGCGTCGGGCAGTAGCCACTTCAATCTGAACAACTGATTCCCCCTCGAATTCCTGCGCAACTTGCCATCCGAACAGGACAGCGACGTGGATAATCTGCGCACGTCCCTCTACCCAAGCGATACCATCCTCCAACGTAGCTAGCGCCCTCTTCAACGCTAAGAGCAGCTCGTCGCTAAACGCCTCTGGCTCTGACATTAAACAATCCAACTGTGTCTTAGCTTCGAACAAAAACGAATCTACCTTGTGTATACTCTCGAATTGACGTTTGCACGATAAATCTTCAACTTTTGAACCACCTGCCTTCGAGTGAACGTAACCGCCCGATAACCAAGAAACAGGGCGTTGAAGCCCTCTTCTAGTGGGCTCTACCGATTGTAAAACTGCGTCCCCCGCATCTTGCGTTGCCCTGCTGCGCTGCTCGCAAATCAAAGCCGCAAGATAGGACTGGACTGCTATGTCGCTTTCGGACAAATTCGGAATCAAATCGGAAAGCTTCTCTTTGTAAACTGCATACTCATCGGACGCTTTCACGAGCGCGATCTTTTCCACTAATTGAGCGTCGGAAAACTCATCCATACTTACAGAACTGAACAATCGCTTCACGGAATAGTAATAAAATTCCGAAATAAAAACACACGCAAAAAACACCCTTCTTCGAAACAAATCAAACTGCGGAGCCGAACTCAAACAGAGTTCGAAACCTTATACCACGTAGTGGTACCTTCTCTCCGGACTGTCACATAACCTGAGTTATGTGACACAACACCTCTCGCTTCGCTCGCTGCACTGTGACACATAACATCCAGTTTTATAGTTTAAGTGTGCTCCTAGAGGCACGTGCGGTTGGCATAAGCTCCGCAGTTTAGACACGTAACGCCCACCTAAACCGATGAAATGACAACCCTAATTGTGTCATTTTGAGCACCCTGAATTTTTTTATTGAAATTTCATTTTCCGCGAAATAGCTCTCCCTAACTCGAAATATGTATTTTTTTGGCGATTTGTTGAAATAAATACTAAAAAAGCTATTTTCTCACGGCACCCTACCCTTAAAACTGCATAAATAGCCAAAATATGTTAATGAAATTCCTATGAGGGAATATCATTTCCACCACTAAATGTGCAGAACGGGAAAATAAATAATCCCGCCCGCCCACGCCACATGTACACCTAAAATGTCACGTACTTCTACACAATTAAAACATAAAAGGGCTGGCCTAAGGCCCGTCGTTGTATCTGGTTTGGGAATTTCGACTACATGTCGGTCTGTCGCGTTTTTGATCACGGCGATTTGATTGGTTGAAAAATTCTGAAAAGCGACATGCCGACATGCGACAGGGTCTACATTATCTTTTTTGGGTCTACACTATCTCTGCATGTCTTCGAAAACGAAAGATAGTGTAGAACACACTATTCGATGAAAATGACATTATCATATGTCATTTTTGGATTTATATATATTTCATAAAAATCAGGGTTTAGTGATATTTATGCGCGAAATAGGGATACATAAAGGCAACACGGTAGAAAAGTGCAGTATGCGTACAATGAAAACACCGAAATATGCATACATGTATCATTCTTTATTCAAATGTTTACGAGTAGAGTACTTTTCACCCTATACCGTCGAGGCATGACTGATACTATCAGTCAGGGCGGTCGACAAATCCTACTATTTTATTCATCATTCTCATCTTCCTCATCTTCATCATTCTCTTCTTCCTCAGAATCGGCAGTGGCTGCTTCCTTCCCCTTCGCCGTCGGTTCGCTCTTCGATTTGGGCTTCAACTCGGCATGCTGATCGGGCTCGTTGTCGAAATTGATCAGCCGTTGCTGCGCAGAGCTGACCATGAACTGGTCGTGGTCGAAGCCGATCGCGTTCATACCACACCTCATGGCGGCCATGGACGTCGAGCCGACGCCGCAGCAAGCGTCGAGAATCCAGTTGAGTGGATGGCCGTTCTCATCCATCTTGCCCGGATTGTCACCGAGCATGTGGCACTGGATCAGCTCCATCAACAGAGCTTGGGGTTTCTGATGGTTATTCACGGCTTTGTTGTCGCGTTTGAACATCTGGTGCACAACCGGGAAGCCGCGCAAAAGTGACGCGCGGCTCACACGTTCACCTTCTCCTGTATCAAAGTTGAACATCCACTCCGGCTTTTTAGAAGACTCCCCCTGGGCATCGCTCTTTACATGGTACCCCAGGACGCCACATTCAACGTCATTGTAGCGCACGGTCTTGTTGGGGTTCATGTTCACGTTCTGCTTGTGCCAGAAGAACCGCTCCGCGCGGCCGGATCAGTAATTGTCAATCACCTCCAGGAAATCGTTTTGTTGGACGAAACCGCAAAAGATAGCGACTGTCCATGCCGGGGCGGTGGTCTTGGCGTTGAAAGACTCCAGGAACGGTTGCACCTCCTCCTTGGTCATCGCGTCGG
>LGRX02032131.1:0-20310 GCA_001247695.2 Cymbomonas tetramitiformis | reverse complement strand
GCGCCTTGGACGCCTCGAGGGGTGTGGCGCACCTTGGACGCCTCGAGGGGTGTGGCGCACCTTGGACGCCTCGAGGGGTATGGCGCGCCTTGGATGCCTCTAGTGTGGCGCGCCTTGGACGCATCGAGGGGTGTGGCGCGCCTTGGACGCCTCGAGGGGTGTGGCGCGCCTTGGATGCCTCGAGGGATGTGGCGCGCCTTGGACGCGTTGGACGCCTCGAGGGGTGTGGCGCGCCTTGGACGCCTCGAGGGGTGTGGCGCGCCTTGGACGCCTCGAGGGGTGTGGCGCGCCTTGGACGCCTCGAGGGGTGTGGCGCACCTTGGACGCCTTGAGGGGTGTGGCGCGCCTTGGACGCCTCGAGGGATGTGGCGCGCCTTGGACGCCTCGAGGGATGTGGCGCGCGTGTAAATAATTGAGAAAATTTATTTTCTAAATTATTTGGGAAGTACGGGGGAGAAAATTTCTGCTTGCAAAAAATGAGCCCGAGGCTCGACGAGGACCTGTGAATTTTTTGCGGATTTTCTCCCGAGGATTTCTCAAGGCAGAGCCGAGCAATCCGCGGGGTCGACTTCTCTGTGTTCTGATTGGTTACGAAGTCACGGGGGAACCGTGACAGTTGAGTCAGATCTGTGTTCAGGCAGAGCCAGAACACGGAGGTGCTTTCTGATTGGTTGAGTGACATCGGTGTCCATGCGGAGCATGCGACACAGATGGCCAGTTCGCGAGTTTGTGTCGCTTGGGCAGAGCCCGTGAAGATGAAGAGACTTTCGGAGCTTTTGAAATAAGCTGCGACAGTTCACTTCACTTCATTCTGCGAGAACTTCGGGCTCCGAGTCTACCAATTCAAAAAGTTTGAAAAAAGTTTGAAAATTTTAAACAAGTTCTCGTAGAATTTTCGTAAGTAACGCAGCAATGGCAGCAGTAAGCGAAACAACGAACGGAGGATCGGAGCAGTGCGACACTGTTTACACGGACCTGCGCGCAGTGACGCGGATGCTGGTAATGGCGAACAATGCGGAGAAGAAGTGTGACGCCGTCGCACCAGCTTTAGATCGGTGCATACGTTTCTTTGAGGAGGCGGAGCTGGAGAGCGCAGTGGAGACTCTGAACTTCGGGCTGGCGTCCGGCGTTTTTACACCCGCGGTGCTAAACGGGCAAGGTAAGGTGACAGAGAAGGCGACATTGAAGCCTCCGGCGAGGGACAGACCGGCTTTCATAGCAGCGCTGGGGGAGGCAGCAGAGCAGTGCGTGGAGGTGTTGGTGACGCGATTGAAGTTCAAACTCCCGGAGGTACCACAGCAGTCGGCGTCGGGGCTCCGTTCCGGCGACAAGCGGACGCGGGAGGACGAAAGCGAGAACGAGGAGGAAGAGGAAGCGGATGCTACTGTGTTTGAGGAAGGAGAAGAGGTTGCGACGGAGGAACGGACCAAGCGAGGTAAGAAAGGTGCAGGTATCTCGCCGGATGACCTGGCGCGGGACGAGGACTTGAAGCGCCGGATGGACGCGTACCTGATGCAGAAGGTGGCGGGCTACGCGCCCGCAACCGGAAAAGGTGACAGTTCTTTCCTCGCTCTGAGGGAGGCGCCTTGCGCGAAGTTGAGGAAACAGATTGTCGCGGACCCAGTTTCGGGGGAGATGAGATCGGTGTCGGTTCCGCGCCTGACCAAAGCGCAGTTCCTTGCGCAAAATATGAAGATGGTTGAAAAGATTGAGCCGGAGTCGGAGCGGGAACATTTTTTGAACTATGTCTCTTGGATTGTAAGTTTGGACAACAGGTATGCGTGGTCGGACCTGTATGATTTTGACACACAGGTGCGGGCTGACATGATTGAAGGAAGGATTGCGTCGTGGGACCCAATACAGTTGGGATTCCGCTTCCAGTACCAGTTTCTGGAGACTCTGGGAGAGGCGGGCAAGCGTCTTCTCGATGACAAGAGCAGCCGAGGGAAGGGTGTTCGTGACACCCGGGACAAAGGTGGGAAAGGTAAAGCTGACCGGAAGGACGCGGTGTGTGACTTCTTTCAACTCGCGCGCGGGTGTAAGAAGGGAAAGGACTGTGGATTTATCCACGCGTGCCGCAAGTGTAAGTCGGCAGCGCACGGAGCGTCGGAATGCGAAAAGTGACTAGCAGTGGATGAGGAGGAACGGGAGGAGGTACGGGAGCCGGTTTCGCCCGTACCAAAGGAACCGGCAGATGGACAGGAGGAGGCAGCGCGGAAGAAGGCGCGCAAGCCGGAGAGGACCTGGACAGCGAAGTTTTTGGCGTTGTTCACCGCAGTGGGGGTATCGCTGGCGTCATACGGCGTGCCGGAGGCAGACCACCGCCAGTATCTGCGGGATGTGGAGGCGGTGGGCGCGTTGGTGTCACCACTGACGCTGCGGGCAGACAGATGGGCGCAGGCAGCCTGGGAGTTGCCGGGCGCGGAAGCCGTGGTTCGGGGGATTGCTACGGGTTTCTCGTGGCAGCAGGCTGAGCCAGAGGAGTTCTTCCGAGTGGAGAACTATGTGCCACCGGAGCACGAGGAGAAAGTCGAGATGAAGCTGCAAGAGGAAGAGGCAGCGGGAAGGATGGTGCGCACAGATGTTGAAAGTGTGCCCGGTGTATCTGCTCTTGGAATTGTGCTGAGAGTTGTGGACGGAAAGGTGAAAGAGAGGATTGTTCACGACCTGTCTAGACCTGTGGGACTGTCAGTGAATGACAATTGTGAGATTGACAAGAGGAGGTTTCAGTCTGTGGAGGAGGCTTTTGGATTGTTGCAGCCATACAGTTTTATGGCTAAGATTGACTTGAAAAGTGCGTACAGATTTGTGGGGATTGCTGCGCCACTGTGGAAGTTCTTGGCGAGTGAGTTCGGAGGAGTACTGAGGATTGACACGAGGTTTCCGTTTGGGGTGAAAGCTGCCCCGGGGCTCTTCCACGACATAACTCAACTGGTGAAGTTGATGATGCAGAAGAGAGGTTTCCCGGGTATTGTGGTGTATTTAGATGACTTTATTTTGGTGGCTGACTCAGAGGAGGATTGTCAGCGAGGCTTTGAGATGCTGCTGGAGCTTGTTGAGTATCTGGGATTTGAAGTGGCCCCGGAGAAGGTGGAGTCACCTAGACAGGATTTGGTCTTCTTAGGAATTAGATTGCAGTCCAACCACTCAGGACTAGGGATTGTGACGATGAGTGTGGAGGAGAGCCGAGTCCAGAAGGTGGCCTTAGCCTGCAGGGAGATGGCAGTGCTGAAGACAGTGAGAGTGAAGGAGGTGCAGAGATTGGTGGGCCAGTTGATGTTCTGTGCACGGGTAGTGTATGGGGCCAAGATGTTCCTGAGGTCCGGGTATGATTTTATCGGGAGAGCTGGCAAGATGAGGAGGTTCTATGACACGGTGCCAAGGGACCTCAGCCGGGACTTGATGTGGTTGGCCAAATTGTTGGAGGAGTATAATGGTCAGGCGGTGGTACTGAACCGAAGGCCTGTAGTGAGAGACTTCTTTGCA
Source organism: Cymbomonas tetramitiformis (assembly GCA_001247695.2). Classification (NCBI taxonomy): domain Eukaryota; kingdom Viridiplantae; phylum Chlorophyta; class Pyramimonadophyceae; order Pyramimonadales; family Pyramimonadaceae; genus Cymbomonas; species Cymbomonas tetramitiformis. The sequence continues at coordinate 16,824 of LGRX02032131.1, read as the reverse complement.
GTAGATGCTGCTGGGGAGGAAGCAGTGGACGGAGGAATGGGTGGTTTCTTCGGGGGAAGATGGTTTGCAGTGAAATGGGAGGAGGTGAGGCAGTGGAAGGTGCAGCCTTTTAGCCCTTTCAGAGATGAAGCTTCGAGTCACATTAACTACTTGGAGCTATTTGTGATTTTCTGGGCCCTGAGGAAGTGGGGACACCTGTTGAGAGGGTGCAAGGTTGTCATGTGGAGTGACAACGAAGCAGCCAGATTGATGACAAGGAACCTGTGGGGGAAGGCAACTTTCATTCCATTGTTGAAGGAGATTTTGTTGCTGACTATCAAACATGATGTGAGGCTGGTGATGAAAAGGATCTCCACCAAGGCCAATGACTTGGCTGATGCCTTGAGCAGGAGCCAAATGGGAAGGTTCCATGACCTGCTGAAGGGGTGGTCCAGGAGGGAGGCCCCGAGGGATCTGGATGATTGGATGGTGCAGGACTGGTTGTGGGACAAAGTTAGGCCACTCGGGCCCTTTGCAGTGGATGCATGCTGTGATGAAGTGGGAGCGAACTCCCGGTGTTTTCGTTGGTGGTCCAAGGAGGACTCTTGTTTGATGAAGCAGTGGAGGGGGCTGAATGTGTACTGCAACCCACCTTTCTCCTTGCTGTGGGAAATTCTGACCCACTTCCTGAGGGAGAAGCGAGCAGCGCCCAACACAACCTCTGCAGTGTTTGTGCTACCCTTCTGGCCCACTGAGAGATTCTGGCTGGAGCTGGTAGTGCCAGCCATTGAGGCTGGGCTGTTTGTCATACTTGAGTATATCCCAGAAGACACAGATGTGTTCACCTCACCCAATGGGGTTAGGGGATTGAGAAAGGACTGTGGCCCCACAAGGTGGCCAGTGGTGCTGGTAGCCTGCCCAGTGACAGCCCCGAAGGGGAAGGCATGGAAGAAGATTGGTATGTGACTGACCATGGAGGGGGGAAGAGGGGCAATGCAGAGTATGCAAAGCCCAAGGAATGGCTGAGAGCCAGGTGGAACTTCATCTTGAGTGTTGCTGATGCGGAGAACACAAAGAAGAACCACACGACCGGCCAGAGAGCCTTTGTCAGATTTATGCTAGCCTTCGGAGAAGGACCGGTGGTACCGGTGTCAGATGAGGATCTAGCGATGTTTTATGTTTTCCAGTCACAGACTTGCAAAGTATCCACCTTGAAGAGCTATACAGCTGGTGTTAGAAGATTGCACCTAGAGGCGAAGTATGAGTGGGTGCCTGTTAGCCACAGATTCCAAGTAGCTCAGACTATGAGAGGCCTGAAGAGGCTGCTGGGAGATGAAGTAAAACAGAAACTAGCAATTACATTGTATATACTTGCAAGAATGTTTCAAGTAATGGATTTTGATGACTGTAACATGGTAACTTTGTGGGCAGCAATGTTGACTGCTGTGTTGTGCCTGCTTAGAAAAGACAATGTCTGTGTTGGAAAAGTGGAGGCCTTTAATGTTAGGCGGGTCCTTAGAAGAAAGGACTTTGAGATGAGGAATGAGACAGTGTGGGTGACACTAGTGTTCTCGAAAGTGATCCAATTTGAGGAAAGGACACACAGAGTGGCCATGAGGGCCACAGGAGGAATGTTGTGCCCGAAGAGGGCCTTAGCCAAGTGTTTTGAGCTAACCCCGGCAGAGCCGGAGAGCCCGGCTTTCCTGTGGAAGTCAAGGGGCAGGACTGTGCCCATGACACACGGAGTGTTCGTGGGGGAGATGAAGAAGCTGATCCGGAAGATCGGTCTGGACCCGAGTAAATACTCGGGTCACAGTTTTCGGAGGGGGGGGGCCACGGTGGCCTTCAACCTTGGGGTGGACCACCTCTTGATTAAGCTGCAAGGAGACTGGGTCTCCAATGCATACCAGAGGTATGAGCAGCTGACGAAAGCTCGGAGGCTGGAGCTGCCGAAGAGGTTAGCTGCCAGGATGAAACAGATTGAATGTAAGTGGAAGTGCTTGGGTAAGCACAAGGCTGGTAGCAAACAACTTCGGCGGTTGGGTAGCTGAAGCGCCAGCCAGTTGGGAGGAAGGAACTTGCAGAAGCCGTGAGGCCTGCAGTTGGGCTGACTCCTCAGCAACCCTGGTTGCAGACCACCTCCCTGGAAGTCCTCAAAGTCTGTTGTGAAACCAAGGTGCTTCTAAGCACCACCCATGACTCGGAAATTATTCTCCCTGGGAAGTACTTGTGTAAATAATTGAGAAAATTTATTTTCTAAATTATTTTGGAAGTACGGGGGAGAAAATTTCCGCTTGCAAAAAATGAGCCCGAGGCTCGACGAGGACTTGTGAATTTTTTGCGGATTTTCTCCCGAGGATTTCTCAAGGCAGAGCCGAGCAATCCGCGGGGTCGACTTCTCTGTGTTCTGATTGGTTACGGAGTCACGGGGGAACCGTGACAGTCGAGTCAGATCTGTGTTCAGGCAGAGCCGGAACACAGAGGTGCTTTCTGATTGGTTGAGCTTCATCGGTGTCCATGCGGAGCATGCGACACAGATGACCACTTGCAACACTTGGGCGGAGCCCGGGAAGATGAAGAGACTTTCGGAGCTTTTGAAATAAGCTGCGACAGTTCACTTCACTTCATTCTGCGAGAACTTCGGGCTCCGAGTCTACCAATTCAAAAAGTTTCCCACACCCGCCCGCCCGGGAGGAAGGAACTTGCAGAAGCCGTGAGGCCTGCAGTTGGGCTGACTCCTCAGCAACCCTGGTTGCAGACCACCTCCCTGGAAGTCCTCAAAGTCTGTTGTGAAACCAAGGTGCTTCTAAGCACCACCCATGACTCGGAAATTATTCTCCCTGGGAAGTACTTTACGGGATAAGGAGAACTTGTGCGAGTACGACGTGTGCAGAAAGGGGAACGTGTATGTCTTACCTGAGGTCATCGTGGAGGCTGCGCTGCCAGGGGTGGAGTGCGACGAGAAGGAGAACTGTCCGGTGAGGGACAAGTTTAACTGGAAGTTCACCGAGTTCAAGAAGTGGAATGAGGAGAAGGGGCCTTTTCATCTAGATATATGTGCTGACGAGCACAATCGACAGGTGAACGAGTACTATTCCCTGGTGAACTCGGTCTTTCTTCACTTGTCTGACGGGACGCAGTTTCTGGGGCAATCCGCCGTACGACGACGCCTTCATTGAGAGACTGCTGACGAAGGTTCTCATGGACTTTCCGAAGGACCCTGTGAACACGAAGTTTCTGCTCGTGTTGCCGTACAAGCCAAACGCTGCCTGGTGGAGTTTGACGACAAAATTTGAGGAGTTGCACATCTACTCGAAGGGCAGTGTGATATTCTCTGCGAGGACTGACCAGTGTTACAATGTCTCTGAGCTGGTGGAGTCGGAGCCTGGCCGTGTGTTCATTCAAGGGACCCCGTGGCCTGTGGTCGTACTGTATCTTGACCAATTTGTGGTCCCGAGGGTGGACGCAAAAGTTGTTGCGCACATCAGGCTTGGTCACACCTGTGACAAGCATGTTGAGGTCATGGACCTGCAGGGGTTAGACCTCGGTGTGAACTCTGAGGAGTTGAGGAGTAGCAGTGTGCTGAGCTGCTCTGTGAAGTGCATGGCGTGCCAGGTGGCGGCACCGCAGAGGCCATCACGGACGACAGATAGGGGAAGGGTCCCGAAGTCTGTACGGAAGGTGGTGAGAAGAGGCAGGCGTCTGTCAAAATGGGGCAGTTGACTTTCACCGATCATGGCGGACCGTTCGTAACGTTTACCAAAGGTTATCGTGGGTACACTATTCACGTGGATGACTACTCAGACGTGTGCCATTTCTATGTCTGGAAGCAGAAGTTGGAGTATGTGGACGCTCTGGAGGACTACCGTAAGATGGTGAAGGCGACTGGCCGAGTGTTTCTTGAGGAGGACACTAGTGTTGAGCAGGTGGTGTACGACCTGGACGTGCTGGTATTGCACTCGGACAATGACTCGGCCATCGTGTCTGGGAAGGCGAAGCAGTATTGTGAGGACAATGCCATCGTGCAGAGGACAACGTCACCGTACTTACATGAGAAGAATGCCAGGGCGGAGACTATGAACAAGTTTCTGCAGACGAAGGCTAGAGCTATGCTGGCGACAGCTGGTTTGCCTGCGACTATGTGGCCTTTGGCTATGAGGCACGCTGTGTATCTGATCAATCGACTTTGCAAGGCTCGGCTGGGCATGAAGTCTAGTTTGCAAGTGCTGAACCAGAAGTACGATCTGTCTGTACTGCGTGTGTTTGGGTGTCGAGCTTACGCGTTCATCGACGCTAGCTTACGCGTTCATCGACGCTAGCTTGCGCTCGAAACTGGCTGATCGGGCTACTCCTTTGATCTACGTGGGACACGAGGAGCGATCAACGGCTTATATGTTGTACAACCCAGACAAGGAGAAGGTGGTCAGAAGTGGGATGGTTCGGTTCGACGAGCGCGTTGATCAGTATGGACAGCTGGTGATGTCTTGGGATCCCTCTATGCTGACACCGTTGAGATCGTTATATGACTGTGAGTCTCTCGATGGAAACTTCGTTTCAGCCTTTGTGGGGACAGCGACAATTATACTGGATCTGCGTGCCTACGTGGTACAGAAGGGTGATGAGTTCACTGGTGTCGTGAAGTTGAACAGTGCTGGTGGTGGATCATTTTGGACGCCGGTGAGTGCGTTTCTGGAAGCACGGGTGGAGCATCTTGCGTTGCTTTTTGAGTATTGTGCGCAGTGGACGGTGAACTCATTCTATCCGTTGTTTGAGAAGGTGACAGTGCAGCGGTCAGGAGGAGCTGAATGGGAGGCAGCAGTGGTGTGTGCTACGGCAGGGGAGGATCATGTGTTGCCGTACTCCAAAATTATTGGCACTATAATTTCGGTTATCCGCCTGCAATCGGATCACAACCCCCCAGCCGGCCTGCCCACTGGGGGGAGAGATGGCCTCGCCATCTGGCAGCGCTAGCTGCCGGGGGGGGGCCGCGAACTCGGCTCCCGATTCGCGCCCCCTGCAGATCGTTAGATCTGCAGGGCCTGATCGCCAGGAGGCTCCCTGATCGTTAGATCTAGGGCCCCCGGGACCCTGCTCAGGCCCGATCGGGCCGCTAGGCCCGATCAGCACACAGCCGAGGCATCGGTTGTGAGAGGGTTGCATAAACTGACTGTAACATCGTTACAACCAGTTTTCTCACTTCACGCCCTCAGGTGCATAGCACCGTTCAGCTTTTTCTTCCAGCTTTAGTTGCTGAAGTGAGAACGTTTCCGCGCAATTTTTGAGAAATATGGCCGCTCCGATCCCTGCTCCTACTCCTGAGGAAGTGCGCGCGGCTTACACAGCGCCTCAAGTGCTTCCGGGGATTACAGCGGCAGCAGCTTTTTTCGACACGGTTGCTACTGCCAGGATCGGTCGTGCGAAATTTTTGGAGGCTTCCGAGCAGTTAATTTTGCGTCTTCAGCCGGTTGGACCGGCCATTTCCGTGCGTATTCCGCCGCCAGAGATCCCTCATCTTGCCAGGTTGCAGTTGGCGGGTATTTTGCTCCAAGACGGCACGACACCTTCCGGATTCAGGCTGCCGGTTGATTGGGAGACAGGTGCCGGTTTAGCCATTTGGCGTAATGTTCGAGAGCAATCGATTCAACGGTGGAAACATGCTGGATCTTTTTTACAGTCACTGCGTGTTTTTGCGGCATCACAAGTTCCAGTCGCGGGAGCTCCAGGCGTTATACTGCCGATTCCGGGGGCCCTTGGTTTGGGCGCAGCTCCGGGTGCGCCGGGCGCTGCGGTTGACCCTGTCCTGCAACTTTTACAGACTCAACTTCAAAAACAGGCAGCAGATCATGCAGCGGCACTTGCCGCGATGCAGGCTCAGATTACCGCGCAAGCCACGGCACATGCGGCTGCGTTAGCAGCCGCGCCAGTCGGCCTGGCAATAGCAGCGGTGGACCCTGCGATTCAGCTTCTTTTGGAGGAACTTGCGCAGTCATCACACGTTACGGAGAAGTGGTCTCTCCAGACTTTAGATGTGCTCGCGGAAGTTTTGTTGGTACATGCTCGCAGGCTTTCAGCAGTGATTGTTGCCACGGGTTCCACCCGGTTTGGGGCGGACCCGTTTGAAACTGTTCGTCCGGCAAAAATGCCGCTGCTCCTACACCTTTGCAGGGAGCTTTTGGCCGAAGATCCGGACACCTTGGTGGGTCCGCGAGCGACGATGGAGTTGTTGCAAGCGCGCGTCTTCTTGTTAAAGAAGACACTGACTGGTTGGCAGGAATTTGTCTCACTGGTGGACCCTGCTTTCGTAACTACTGACTTTCAGGCCCTTGGGGGAGCGCGGGCCGCTGCTCCGTTGCCCGAGAGGGCGATGCCTGCCGTGGGAACTCAGATGATTGTTCCGAAGACCCCGGCGAAAGCGGAGTTGTACCGCCAGCGCGAGTCGGACATCGAGGCTGCGGTTCGAGGCGACCCAGTCTCTGAGGAGGCTGCCCAGTTTTCAGGTGGCTCCCTGTTAACCCGTTTGGCCCCTGTTGTCCCTTTGGGGGGCCTACACAAGGGGGTGGACTTGCGCGTTCGTCCGCTTCGTACCTTTGCGGAGGACGAGGAACCGCGCTGGGAATTGGGCCTCGACGGCAAGTCGCGGCTTCATCTCAAGACCAAGTGCAAGACCATCGAAGAGTGGGAGCAGGCGTTTTTGCGCATCGCGGTGGAGTGCCCCTCTAAGGAGCAAGGAAGGGTGCTCCTCTCCTTCCATTCTTGGTTTAAACTGCGTGTTTCGCAGTTTGGATTCACTGTGATGTTGGAGTTTTACGACTTCTTGATGAAGCTCGTTACTGACAACAGGGCGGACGTGGCAGGAATTCCAGCTACTGAAGTCTCGGGAGGGGACTGACATTTACACCCCGTCATCGCGGGCGTGCCCGAACCCAAAGTCCCCGAAGGCGCCTCGGCTGGACTCGACTCCAACGAAGCCAGCAGCGCTCAAGAAGCCCAAGTCGTTCACGGGCGAGCACTGCTGGAACTTCAACAAGACCAAGGGGTGTTCTACTCCTGACTGCCCCCGCCCCCACGTTTGCTCGAAGTGTGGGGGCAAGCACGCCCAACAGGCGTGCACGGTTAAGTGAGATGGCAGCCTGCCACCCGAGATTGCTGTGGCTCGGGTGGTGAAGGCACATGACAGCGAAGGGAGTGCCGCACAGGCGGGAGAGGTAGGCACTGAGGTGCCAGTGGTGGACCGCGGTTGTCGCGGGGATGGTACTTTGGCACGAGGGGCACTTGTGCCCGCATGCAGAAGGCCTTCTCCCCGTAGGCGGCCGCAGGTGAGCCCTCCGAGGAGGAGTTCACGTGATGACATTCCGGCCAAAGTGGCACGGCGAGCTTCTCCGGGGAGAGTTGCTCTACCCGCCGACGTTGCGGGCGTGATGCCGTTGCCGACGGCGCCCCATTCCTTCTCAAAGGTGTGGGATGAAGCCGGCCAACCTTGCCATGAGTCTTCCTTTGTCGCAGGGGAGGTAGACATTGGGCCGATGCCCGCTCCCGTCACGGCTTCCAGGCTTTGGCCACCTCTACTGAGGAAGCTGTGGCAGGACACTACCACTGTGTCACTCGCAGCTGCAGGTACATCGGTGACTCAGTGGCAGGAGTTCATCTCGGAGCTACGGGATGCGGGAGCTTCGGTGCCGAACATGACAGCCAACGCCTGCAGGATGGCGGCTGCCTTTAAGACGGACCCCGACAAGGTCTTTCTCGTACGAGGTGCAGCTTGCGGGGTTGGATTCCCCTTCAAGTCGGTGCCGGAGGACACCTTTTACACGGTGGAGAACTACGTGCCCGCTGAGCATTGGGAGGCCATGGACAAGGAGATCCGCAAGGAGAGGGCCGCGGGCAACGTCGTGATGGTCAAGATGGAGTGGAGCATTCAAGGCATCTCCGTTGTGGGCGTGGTCGCCAAGGAGCGGAAGGGCGTCATCAAGTTCAGACCAGTGTGGGATTACTCCCGACCCGAGGATGTGGGGGTGAACTCGAGGATTGACTTGGAGAAGGAGAAGTTCTCTTCCATCAAGGATGCCTACGCCCTGCTGCGCCCGGGCCTGTGGATGGCCAAGCTCGATCTCACCGCGGCCTACCGCTCCGTCCCGGTGGCGGCCATGTACTGGATTGCCCACGTCTTCGAGTGGGATGAGGAGGTGCTGGCGGACACCAGAGCGCCCTTCGGCAACTCCGCCATGCCGGGCATCTTCATGAGGTTTACCCGGGGGATTGTACGGTGGATGAAGGCACAGGGTGCCTCGATTGTGGGGTACTTAGATGACTTCCTGTTAATTGGTAGCAAGAAGGTCGTTTCTGAGTTCCTGTTGCTCCTCAGAGAGTTCGTGACCTTTCTGGGCTTTGAGGTCAACGACGACAAGTGTGAGGGGCTGTTCCAGGCCATGGAGTTCCTTGGCATCCTGCTCTCCACCGAGGGCAACCAGTGCACGGCGAGCATCTCCGAGGACCGGATTCTGGTGGTACAGCAGAAGATCGCTGACATCCGCAGGCTGGGGGCTCTTGCGGGCTCCCAGGTACCCCGCACACTGATGGAGGGGTTGCTTGGGCTCCTGGCCTTCTGCGGGCAGGTGGTGTACGGGCTCTCCCTCTACACCCGCTACGCCCACGCCCTCCTGGCCCAAGCCAGGGGGAGGTACCTTCGCCTGACGGACAAGGTCGTGCAGGACCTGAAGGTGATCGTGACGGTCATCCGCCTGTACAACGGGCGCAAGGTCCGTTTGGACCGGGTGGAGATCAAGTGGGAGTGGTTCTCCTCCGATGCATCCACGGGTAAGGGCATGGGCGCGGTGCTGGACCGCAAGTGGTTCGCGGTGACATGGGCTTGGCTGGTCTGCCAACCCCAGGAGCCCTACTTCCCGTTCAGGCCGGACTGCCCAGAGAGCTACGACATCGGCTACCTCGAGCTCTTCACCGTCTTCTGGGCCATTGTGCTATGGGGCAAGTACATCACGGGCAAGACCGTTGTGATCCGCATCGACAACAACTGCGTCATCGGCCAGGTGGAGAAGTGGTGGGGGCCGGCGGCCTACATTCCTCTGCTCCGCCAGCTCTTCTACGTGTGTGTACAGCATGATGTCCGCCTTCGCCCCGTGTACATTTCCTCCCAGGACAACATCTACGCGGACCTCCTCTCCCGTGATCGGGTTGAGGACTTTCGGGCGAGGTTCGAGGCGGACAAGCAGCGGCTGGTGTGGATCGAGGACCGTGACGACTGGATGCTCATTCCCACCCTCTGGCACCCGCTGGATGTGCAGCTGGGGCCCTTCACGGTGGACTGCTGCGTCTCGGAGAACGGGGCCAACTCTTTCTGCAGAGTGGGCTGGACCAAGGAGGACGACGCACGGGTCATGGACTTCTCCGGCCACAACGCCTGGGGCAACCTGCCGTTCTCCGACTTCATTGACATCGTGAGGAACTTCCTCCGTTGCAAACGGAGGGCACAGCGGGGCACTTCCGCCACCTTCCTGGTCCCGTGGTGGCCCGGGAACCCGGGCTTCGAGCTGGTGGTGTCCCTGCCAGGAGTGTTCAGGATTGTGCGCCGATGGGAGCGCAACAGCGCCCTGTTCACTGCCCCCTCACCTGAAGGCGGAGGTCGCACCTTCTGGGGCACCACTGACTGGCCTGTCATTGTGGTGCATTGCCCCCCCTGTGAGGTGAGCTGGACTGACACCGAGCTCACGGGGGTCACGGGGTGAGCAGAGGTCTTCCTCGACACTCTGCGGGCTCGGACTGTCACCCTGCAGTCGGAGTGCTTCGCCCTCAACACCCAGACAGCCTACTCCACCGGTGTGAGGAGCTAGGTGTCATTCTGCATCTCAGGCAGGGCTAGAGGCTTCTTGGACAAGATGCTGCCAGCGGAGGATGCGGTGCTGGCAGATTGGGTGGCGTACATGGTCACCGAGCGGGCGGTGAAGCCCGACACGGCCAAGAAGTACACTTCGGGGGTGCGAGCACTCCACGTGCAGCTCGGCTTCGAGTGGGTCCCGGTGCGGCAGAGGTGGGCGGTGCATGCCGTCCTGCAGGGCTGTGGGCGACGGTGGGACACGCCATCCAAGCAGGTGATGCCGATGGGGTTCGAGGAGCTTCTCCTCATCGCGGGGGTGCTCAACCCCCACGACTTCAACGAGAATGTGGTCTTTGCTGCCATGGACACTTGCTTCTTCTGTTTCTTCAGAAAGGACAACGTGTCCGTCGAGAAGGCGGAGGCGTGGAACCCGCGAGGGCACTTGGTGCGGTCGGACGTGACCTTCCCCGACGGCGCCTCAGCCGACATCAGAGTGAGGCACTCGAAGACCATTCAGGCGGGCGAGCGCTACCACCACGTGCAGATGCGCCACGTGCCGGGCTCTCCTCTCTGCCCGGTGACCTCGCTCCAGCGGGTCATGGAGGGCCCAGGGCTCGGGGAGGACGGCCCCCTCTTCTGCATCGAGGACGCAAAGGGCCGCCTCAAGCCCCTCACCCACTCCTTCTTTGTGAGCACCTTCCGCAAGCTGGCGGAGCGGGCGGGCCTGGACCCGAAGGCCTACTCGGGGCACTCCTTCAGGCGGGGCGGGGCGACGGCAGCCTCCGGGCTGGCGGTGCCGGGCCACCTTATCCAGGCCCACGGTGACTGGGCCTCGGACTGCTACAAGCTGTACATTGACCTCGGCCGGGAGCAGCAGCTGCTCCTCCCCTCGGCGATGGCCGAAGGCGCCGCTGCGGCCACCGCAGCACACCGAGCTGGCCGCTAGGCTTCCACGTGCGTGCTCCACCCGTGGCCCTCTCTTGCTCTAGTGTGCTTGCCGAGGGGTTGGGTGTGCTGTCTCAGTGCTGCAGTGTTTCCCTAGGGCAGGGCCTAGCCGTTAGGCTAGACAGGCGACGGCGCGTTAGTGCTAGTCTGTGTTGCCCCCTTGATTGACCCGGTCCGTAGGTGTTCATCAAGGCCTGTGTGGCCACCGTTAGGGGCCAGCCCGAGTTGGGTGTGTGGAAGCTTCGGGCTCAGCTGGACCACTTGATTGACCCGGTCCGTAGGTGCTCATCAAGACCAGCAGAAGCAGCGGAGAACCTTCGGAGATCCTTCAGAGAACCTGCTTGCAGCCTGCTAGCTAGCAGCTCCGTGGAAGCTTCCATTGTCACCACTGCAGAGAGAGAGCCACAGTTTCACCAAATGGCAATCTAGAGTGAGAAGAGACTTGTTGTGAATGGACTCGGACAGATGTGGACCAGCCTCGCTTGCCAGTAGTCAGCATGTAGCACAGAGCACCTGGCAGACTCTGAAGGGGGGTACCCCAGCTAGCTGACGGTAACAATTTAATTCTAATGAAATTGTTATCCACATCTTGCACTCGTGTTCACTTGTGATGATTGCAGGAGACGAATAACAGGTGATATTAGAGCGTCATGCTGGAGTGAGGGGCTCTGCAATTGATGTGGGTGAGGCCCGCGTGAGGTTTGAGACCAGTCATGTTGCTCTGGTGGCTCAGGAGGAGAAAGTGACGGGGTTGCCAGTGGGAGTGACGGAGCCGAAAGGATGGGTTCAGTTGGTGAATGGACCAGACTCAGTGCAGTGGCAGGAGTCGGACCACAAGGAGGAGTGCGCTCTCATCGACGTGAAGAAAGCAATCTTGCCGGTGGAGACGGTACCTGCTGGTGAGAAGGTCATGCGCATGGTGGCTGTGTACAAGGCGAAGCTGGACTCTGCAGGGGAGCTGACCGAGAGGAAGACCAGGTGGGTGGTATGTGGCAATGGTCAGCAGCATGGGGTGCACTATGAAGACGTGTATGCACCGTGTACTCAGCTGTCAACCTTGAGAATTCTTATTCAGCTCAGTTTGGTGTTGGGACTATCGGCCTTTGCCTTGGACGTTATCACGTGCTTTCTGAATGGTGAGCTGGACGTGGACGTTCCTCTGTATGTCAGTTGGCCTAATGCACGGACAGTTCGAGGAGTGAGGTATGGAATTCTGCAGAAGAGTGTGTACGGGTTGAAGCAGGCACCGCGCATCTGGTACAAGACGAGCAAAGAGTTTCTGCTTGCTTATGACCACAGGATACGGGTGTCCAACATTGACCCGTGTCTGTTTTACATCTGGCAGCCTGGTACATTGGTGGTATTTGTGTATGTGCACGTGGACGACTACACTGTATTCACTTCTTCAGTGGAGTGGAAGGTGGAATTCTTCAGAGCATTCAGTGCGAAATGGCCTAGTAAGGACCACTGGTGGAGTTGCTGGGCATGAGTATGACTTTCAGTGACTATGGTCTGGTCAGGGAGTGTCAAATCAGTCAGGTTGGGCTGATACAGCGCATGCTGGAGAGGTACTCTATGCAGGACTGTAATCCGTGTATGACACCAATCGAGCCCAGACTGTCTCTGATGCCTGTGGACTCGGAGGAGAAGTTGGAGAAGCTTCCCTATGTTAATCTGGTGATGGAATTGATGTGGCTGGCACGTTGCTCACGGCCTGATATTTTGACAGCGGTCTGTTATTTGGCCAGGTTCTCTCACTGGTACGGGCAGGAGCATTGGCAGCATTTGAAGCGTGTGCTGAGATATTTGAAGGGAACTATTCATGTTTGCTTGACTATGCAGTGCAGTTCGCCAGCGTCACTGACTGCAAAATTGATAGTAACAGCTTATACAGATGCAGACCACGCAGCAGACAAAGTGACCAGACGCTCTGTTACAGGTTCACTGGTGCGACTGAATGGAAGTACTGTCATGTATTCGTCAAAATTGCAGAAGACAGTTGCAGTCAGCACAGCAGAGGCAGAATTGATAGCGTTGTCAGAATGTGCACGGGACGTTGAGTATGTTGTGAATCTGCTGACTGAGTTTTCACCTGTCAAGCAGCCTGTTACAATTCATGGAGACAATCATGCTTCGGTGGCACAGGCAGAGAATGTTCTGAACAATGCAGCGACACGTCATGTGGCAGTGAGAAATCGGTATGTGGCAAAGTTGGTAGAGCTGGGCAGAATTGTTATTGCAAAAGTCCCTACGCAGGAGAATTTGGCAGACTTCTTTACCAAAAGCCTGGCTTTGGAACGTTTTCGGGTACTCAGTGCTGTGGTGTTGCGATATTTTCGAAGAGCATGAGTAAGGAGGAGTAGGAAAACAGTAAACTCTCATGCAGTGTTAATCACAGAGAGACCAAAAGTACAAATTCTGACAGTATGACAGTATGCCAGTATGACAGTATGACTGTGCTGACAGAGTACAATACCATGTGTATATGTAGACAGAGCAATGATGACAATGAGTCTGCAAGAGACAGAAGATCAATTCAAAATGTACACAGCATCTGTCACAGAACACAAGAGTACAAGTACGAGTACAGTAGAAGCTATGACTGAGTAACAGTAAGCTTAGATAGAGAACACACCTGTGTGATATAAAGCATTGACTGTAACTCACAAAACACTTTTCAGATTTATATGATTCAACTGTGTGTGTGTGTGTGAGTTCGTACACATTCAACTAATTTTATGCATGAGTATGCAAACTAAGTAGAAGTTGATTATCCTACATAGTGCAGCCGGTCTTCCGTGGCCACGGGGTGCCAAAGGAGTCGGTCCAAGGATAAGCACACATATGCATATATATCCATACGTCCACACATGAGAAATACTTGCGTCCTGGATATATTTATATTACAATCTTAGCAGTTGGGCAGCCGAGCTGTTTTACTCCTATGGGCTAAATATGGAGAGCTGCACAATCATCATTCTTTGCTATCATTCCACTACAGATTTCCAACCGAGGCAAGACTCTGTCACTACCTACCTCACTGGCGCCAAACTCCTTTCGGCCCTGGCAGCAGAACCACTTCAAGTACCTTTCGCATCTTTTCAACTTATGACGAATCAGCGATTGGCACATCATAAAGTACAACAGACAAACATGCCTTGCTGATGCGAAGAGAGAACCCGTGTATATCTGTTGAGGAGGGTATGCCAAATGGGTGGTGTACGTAAATAAGGGTATATGTATTTTTGGGTACACCACCCATTTGGCATACCCTCCTCAACAGATATACACGGGTTCTCTCTTCGCATCAGCAAGGCATGTTTGTCTGTTGTACTTTATGATGTGCCAATCGCTGATTCGTCATAAGTTGAAAAGATGCGAAAGGTACTTGAAGTGGTTCTGCTGCCAGGGCCGAAAGCAGTTTGGCGCCAGTGAGGTAGGCAGTGACAGAGTCTTGCCTCGGTTGGAAATCTGTAGTGGAATGATAGCAAAGAATGATGATTGTGCAGCTCTCCACACCAGCCCATACATATACCCTTATATTCCATCAGCCAACATATTGCTATCTGATCCTGATGACGAGGATCCGCGGTGAAGAGACGTGCACGACACCAGATCCACGGTGGAGAGACGTGCACAACCTCAGATCCACGGTGGAGAGACGTGCACAACACCCGATCCGCGGTGAAGAGATCGTGCACAACCTCAGATCCACGGTGGAGAGACGTGCACAACCTCAGATCCACAGTGGAGAGACATGCACAACCTCAGATCTACCGAGAGGCAACAGACAGGGCGGCGCGCGGACTGCAGACACGGAGCCTTGGCTCAAAGGCGCAGGGAGCCGCCGCAAGCGAGCACCGAGCAGGGGGGGGGGGGGGCAACCTGGTGGCTCGTTGTGGAGGCGTCGGCCTCGGCACCGCGGGCCATGCCGAGGGCGCCCCCAAAGAGCGAGGGGTGAAACTCCGGGAGGCTGGTGCAGAGCGCTGCCGGACCGGATGACAGTGTCATCCTGCTCCCCTCCGCCGGCCATGAGGCGCTGCAGACGGTCCTCCAGCTGCAGATCCGCAAGCCCGGCTGCCGAGCGCCCTAGCCCGAGCGTGACAAGCCCCAGCGCCAGCCCGGCTGCCACGGCGTATCCCTCGCGGTCCTGAGCCAAACCCAGCGCCCTCAGCCACGCCGCTCGCCTGTGGCGGTCAGCGGGCAGCAGCGTCCAACATGACTGGCATATCCGAACAAGCTCGCCATTGTTGAATGGTTCGCCATATCAACCTTGCCTTTCTGAATCAGTTCTTTGGAATGCATTTCCCAACTTGTTTCCGCGGGCAGAAGAGGAGCACGGATATTTGCCGTCTCTGCGGATTGGGCCACCAGACAGCTCTCTCTGAACCGCACAGCCGCTTGCTCCAACATCCATCAAGTGCTGCATGCAACTGCCAGGCAGCAGCGGATGTCCAGCACGAACCTGGGTGAGCAGGGGGCCGGGTTTACGGCCAATCTCAGCGAGGAGGATCTCGGTCATGAGGCGGTGCGCAGAGCCCTGGTAGAGCAGCCCCACCCCGAGCAGCGCGGCGGTTTGCACGGCGGCGGGCAGCTCCAGCTCTGGAAAGGAGGGCGGATGCCTGGTAGGAATGTGCAGGAACAGCATCTTTGACACGGTCGCGTCCATCGTTCCCCGCCTCTCGCGCTTATCCTGCAGGCGATCGAGACTCGCTGTTGCCGATCGTGCTCCTAACAGCTCCCTTCCAATCCCTCGGCCCTTCTCTCATAAACCTCCCCCAGCCTCAAACCTCCTCTGCTCTCACCAATCCCTCCCTGGCCTCATGAACCTCCCCCCCCACATCCTCATGAACCTCCCCCCCCAGCCTCATGAACCTCCCCAGCCGCATGACTGGGAGGGGGGAGGGAAGGCTGTCGGTAAGATTGGGTGGGTAAGGGTTTGAAGGGGGTTCACGAGGAGCGCACCTGCGTGAGGTAGCGGTACACGTCCGGGGGGGCAAGCACTTCGAGGTGGCCAGCGAGCCCGAGCGCCATCAGAAAGCCAGCATGCGAGTGCGATGGCTGCTTGGGGCGGTTGAACACAATCCAGGTCCGTGTCAGGCGCGTCTGCCCCTCCGCCACTCGCATCCCTGCGCCGCCACCCTCCCGGGAGCCTCACCCGCGTGAGCGCACCCGGCAGTCGCCGCGAGCGCCCCATGCCGCACCGGCGCAGGTGGTGCGATTCTTGCCAGGGACACAGAGGGCTCCTACTATCTTCCGATAGTGTCCTCGCGTGAGGGTGCGGTGCGGAGACCCGTGCCGGAGCGCCGGCCATCTGCCAATCCGCACGGCCGCCACTGTATGTACCAGGAACCCAGACGCATGTTTCCGCCCCTACTGTGGTCGGATTTGGGGCGCAACGTAACACATTCAAGGGTGCAAGACATATCCAAAAGGGCCATGCCCTGGTGCTGCTTGCCACGTCACCCTTCACATCAAATCTATGGGTCTAACCCATTGGGTTGACCCCCGAATCGCCTTCCTTTGGACAAGAGGAAGAAGCCGGGAAACGGCTCGAACTAGGCCACTCGGAGAGAGCCCAGCGGCTGCGTCGAAGGAGGCAGATGTGCTCTCGTACGGTGGGCTCTGTTCAGCGGCATGTTGTGCTGAAGCCAAGAGGCGAAGTGGAGATTGGGTTGGCGAGGGATTGAAGGGGAAGGATGGATGGGGATGTTCAAACTACTCACCAGCAGCGGCACCGTTGTGGAAATCAGGCCAGGCTGTGAGCTCGGCGGAGCGGTCGGGGGCCACGTCGAGGCTGATGGTGGCGTTGCTCTGCTGCGGCACGCGCCCCGACAGCACCAGCCGCGGGATGGGCACGGGCTCGGTCAGCAAGAGGTTGGAGGTGGCCAGCGTGAAGGCCCCGCGGCCCAGCGCCAAGGCGGTGGTGCGCGCCGCCAGGTGCCACAGATGAGCCTGCATCTGGCCGATCATCTCCGGATCGTTCACCTCGGGGCTGTTGGGCAGCCGCACGGTCACCGGCACCGCGGTGGTCAGGAGCCGCCTCACCTCCTTCAGCCGCAGGTCGCGGC
>LGRX02032130.1:0-24448 GCA_001247695.2 Cymbomonas tetramitiformis | reverse complement strand
ATGTCCACCCTACGTTCATGGTATGGAAGGTATTGAACACCTTCCATAGGGATGTCATTGGGCGGACCGCCCTATGGAACACATCGTATTGTTTCCATGCCTATGCCCACCCTACGCCCACCCTATGACCACCTCATGATCACCCTATGCCTAGCAAATGAAAAGTTAAAAAGGAAGCAACGGTTCCAAGTAGTCATGCGTGCCGGTATGGATGGTGTGTTGTGGGCCAGTATTAAACAACCACGGGGTCGACATGCCACCATGTCCTTGCACCGTGTGCCGACTACAAGTTGAAAAACCTCTTCGAACGATACAACGACATACGAAGCTATACAAGAGATGGCAAGGAGCGGTATACATGGGGGAAAGTAGTAGTGAAGACGATACTTCAAGTGATGACGGGGGTGACCGTAATGGTGGTGATGGTGGTTCCCTTGGAGGTGATGATGACATGGAAGATGCCAATGCAGAAGCGGACGAAATTCTCCGTGATCATTTGAGAAAGCTGGAAGAACATTGTGCCCGTCTCCTAAGTCCTGCTGCCAACGATGAGGATATGGATAACCAAGAGGTACCCCTCTTTCTGTATTTCCCAAGGGTGGGCGTACGTATGCCAACAGGTGGGCATAGGTTGGGAAATCGTTGAACGTTTCCATAGGGTGGGAACAGGCATTCCCAGAGGCGGGTATAGGTAGGGCGCTGGGTAAGTATGCCTATGGAAAGCATTGGACGTTTCCAATGGGTGGGCATAGGGCGAGCATTGGGCGGGCATAGGTTGGGAAAACATGGAATGTTTCCATAGGGTGGGCCTGAGCATTCCCAAGGGCGGGTATAGGTGGTTCACTGGGTGGGCATGCCTATGGAAAGCATTGGATGTTTCCATAGGGTCGGCATAGGGTGGGCATAGGACGGGCATAGGGTGGACATGCGGAGGGAAATGCCTTTTTTTTATTTTGCAGTTCCTGTAAAGTTGGGGATGCCTCTCGTGATTTCACAAGTCGTTGATCACGTCTATGCAGAGAAGGTTTCAACAATGCATCGTCTTGTCATTGATCTGCTGGAAACGAAATCCGAGCACAATGCTACCCAATCCATGTTTGATCAAATCTTCAATCTCATGCGGCAAACGGTGATTGGCAACGTTGACATCATCGGCAATCAGAGACGAAATGGTTTCCCGACCTCCTTCAAACAAGCTTTGTCTATGTGGAAGGATTTTGCCCTGCCGTACCATACCGCCGACGTTTGCAGGAATGAATGCATGATCTTCACTCCGGGCCGGCATGACGACCTTACCCAGTGCCTCCATTGCCACAAACTTCGGTGTCACCCCAGCTCTCGACGTCACGGACGGCTTATTCCGGGAAAGCCGTACAAGGTATTTAGGTTTTGGCGCTTGGACGAACTCCTGCCGATGCTATATTTGATACCAGAGATGGCCGAGCTCTTGGTATCATGGAAGATAACTACACCCGCGGAGAACGACGATCTGCCGGTTGTGACTACGTTTCATCGTAAGTGTATCCCTCCCACATGCTCACCCTATGCCCACCCTATAACATCCCTATGATCACCCTATGTCCACGCTATAACATCCCTATGATCACCCTATGTCCACCCTATGCTCACCCTATGCCCAATTCACAATTGCCTTGCATCCTATGTTGACCCTATGCCCACCCTATAGCCGCCCTATGTCCACCCTGTGCCCACCCTATGCTCACCCTTTGGAAAGTATGTGTTGCAGGTACGGCGAGCTTCTGAAAATTTATCGCATCCCGATTGGCAGGAAACAATTTGTTTTCCTCAAAGTAAGATGGTTTCCATTGAAAGCAGCATTTCAAGATACCGTGGCGAACAATATGATGTTGAGGTCGGACTTGCCATGGGACCTTTCCGAGGTTTTCATCCAAGCATTTGAGATTGAGTGCTTGGTGTGCATTGTACCCATTCCATGGAACTTTGACCGGTTCATCACGACCAAGAGAATTCCAGCTGGACGAACCGATGCAAATAGGTTGGTATATTATCTCGGCGAGCACAAACTCGGTTTCAATGATCCACCATGGAGATATGATAAAGACAAGATGATGCTCATACTAGATAGGCATGTAGATTTTGTGGGAGACTTACATGACGAATAACTTGTTCATTTCATAGATGGAATTATTCTGTATATTAATATGTATATATGTAGTAAAAGCCCTATGGAAAGCCTGGATATATCATGAATCATCACCCTATGCTCACCCTATGAAACCTGAACGGTTATACCTATGGAAACCCTTTTACAGGTACGGTATCCCTTGGGAAACATGTTTCCATACGGATGATATACCTACGGAAGACCTTTCCACTGGGTGGCTCACCCCTGGGAAAGCTCATTCCATAGGCTGGCTATACCTATGGAACTCGGTTCCATACGTACGGTATACGTGTGGAAACGTATTCCATATGGATACTATAGGTATCGACTTTGCCACCTGTATCAGGAGTATACCTACGGCATGCTCACCCTGTGTTATCCCTATAGCTAACCCTATGGAAACCCCTATGGAATTACGTCTTTATTGACCGAGAATACGCAGAATTAATTGTATATTTCCATAGGTATACTATCCCTATGGGGGCCCTATGGAAAGCCCTATGGAATTACGTTGATATTCCCGAGAATACGCAGAGTGAATTATACGTTTCCATAGGCCTACCATACCTATGGCATCCCTATGGAAGGCCCTATGGAATTACGACTTTATTCCCGAGAATACGCAGGGCGAATTGTACATTTCCATAGGTGTACTATCGCTATGCCCGCCCTATGGAAAACCTTGTGGAAAACTCATAGTATACGCTAAGTTTCCATAGGTGCGCTATCCGTACGCCCGCCCTACGCCCGCCCTTGGACATGCCTATGGAAAGCGTATGGGAAAGTTATATTTTCCATAGGGCTTTCCATCGGCCCCCTATGCCTATAGCCGCCCTATGGAAGGGTTTACATTTTCCATAGGGTTTTCCATAGTCCTGGTTATGCCTATAGTCGTCCTAAGGAAATGTTTACTTTTCCATAGGGTGATTATACGGCCTTCCATGCCTATGGAACGTCCTTTTCCATAGGCATACAGCCCTATAGAAACCCTATGGAAACTCCAAAAGGGGGTATCCCTATGGAAATACCCTATGGAAAACTTTCCAAGCCTTTGGAAAATATTTCCGGATTTTCCCGAGCGTTCCCAAGGGCGGGCATAGGGAGGGCACAGGGATGACATGCCTATGGAAAGCTTTCCCAAGGGTTGCAGATCTGTAGGGATAATGGAGCTGGAAATGAGAATGCTCAAGATATCCGAAGACAGGAAGGCTTTTGGTTGGCCAGAGTTGCTGTCTAGATGCTTAACCTCGATGGGGTTGCATTCGGATACAAACTGTACAACCATGCATGTGACTTATACATTGGTGTATGACTTTGATGAATTGTCTCTTGTCATGAACCTGGAAGGAATGACGGACAAATAGCTAGAGTGGCGGATTTACTCACTCGGCTTTGCTGTTATGGAATTCGATGCCTGATGGCACAACTGGCAATCCTTTGCTCAGATGCTTTCCTTAAGACATTGACAACAACTTGTGTGCCAGCTTCTCTAGATTTAGAGAGAAACCATGGATCAACAATTTATCAATCAAAACACATGTATCAAGGTTGATGATTCATCGAATCCTTCAACTCTTGAATTTCGACAATCAGCATCTCAGGCTGTTGACGTCAAAGTGATGGTCGTAAGCTTACAATATAGCTTATTCATATTTGAAAAACCATCGTTCTCCTATGTCAGTGCCCTTCATATAATATGATAGAGCCGGAGAAATATGTATCTTCATAATGAACTTTATGTGTTAGTAAGTCAAATAAGACTTCATTTGATGTTTCAATCGGCATGATGTACTGTGTCATCAACTTTATGGCTGCTATACACAGATGCTGGAACTTTTGATAAGATTTTTAATTTTTCCAAGCAAAATCACAATGATGTAAATCAATTTGTGGCAGCTGTATGAAAAATGAATGAATCTATACTCTTCCTCCCCCTCGTAAAAAGAGATGTATCAAACCAATCAGATGGTGATGGAGGATGTTATTCAATCATTATGTTATGTGAAAAATGGTTTGATAGAGAATCAGACTGAGATTACCCATCGAATGCTTTAGAGGTAACAATGTCAATCTGAACATTGATTCTCTCTACGTCATATTGGCAATATGCCTGACGTTTTTGAATGTGGCAAATGCCAGATGATATCAAATGCAGTCGTTGGGTTACAACCCACATACTTTGTCAGTTCAGGGTCACTATAGTGTACCCAACTTAGACAATGGTTCTGGATAATGATTGTCATGATGAACAAAGAAATCAGTACCGAAGTTAACTTTGGTATCGAAGCTAATGGAGAGTCAATCAAGAAGTGTCCGTAATGACAACAACTTACTACGAGTTGTATTTTCGTAGTTGATGGATGGCTGACATGTCATTTCATTATGAATAGAACATGGCATTGCCTAGTGATATGTGTATATTCTTCAGCACATGATCACTTATCTCAATGGTGCTTATTTTATTTTTGGGCAAACACTATTCAGAGACTTGTTATGAAAAAGAAGTATGAATGATGAATGTGTCATTTCAATCCGATAGAATTGTGACTTGTTTTATGACTATAAAATTTCTGTCACTTTCCAGAATGAGGATGGATTGCGCTTGGAAACCGTATGCAGATTGCGGGTTTTCCAAGACTTCGTGGCCTAATGGATGAGGCAACAAATTTCTAAACATTCCAGAATGAACTTTCAAAGAGTCTTCATTTCTTAATGAAGCATGCTTGTCTTATGTGCCAAAATGATATGAAATTACAAATATGGTGTCAATCTATATGTGGTTGGTTTATACCATTGTATGCTATTCCACAAATAAGTAGTGATGTCAGAATAAAAACTTTGGACAATTGCAACTCAGTACAAACTTGAGTGCATTCAAGCCCACTTGCATGTTCAGAATCTGAATCTAATGTACTTTTCTAGCTAAAGCTACCATTGACTGTTCAACATCCACTGAGGACATTGTTTCCTACGTCTTTTGGCATCACGCTCAGCTTTTTTCTTATTCTGCAAGCGCCTCTTTGCTACTGCTACATCCGCTACGTTGTACCAGCCACGAAACTTGCTGGAATATACTAGCTCATCTTCTGAGCTTTCTTCATCCAAAAGCAAAACTGGCTTCAACATGTCGTGTTCTTCCATCGAGGACGAATCACACAGGGAGGCAGCAGACCTGCAGCATGCGAAGAAAATAAACAGCAAGAAAGTCACCATGCAAAATTACCATCCACTGAAGGAGATGACTCCCATCAGAGGGCGGTATTGGATGTTTTGAAATGACACATGGAAAATATGAGTAATTCTTAGAGAATTTTGGGATAAACATCCTGGATTGGCTGTGCTTGATTGCTCTATGCCCAAGAATGACCGAAGAGATTGCTTGCCATCTTTCAGCCATATAGCGTGGAGGCTGCTTAACAACGGTTGGGTCATAAGCTAAATAGCTATGTCAGCTATGTCGGAGGCTGAATAGCCATAATTGCACAGACTCTGGCTTTCATGATGAATAGACCTCTGAGAAATGGTGTCTGAAAAATCAATACTTTTGACAACAACTCAACCTTTTGGTATGATGAAGAGCTGATGATCTTTGTTGCATTATAATTGTTTAATGTGCACTAATGAAATGCCTCGTGATCTCTCACAGAATAGGCATTGCTCAATGGCGATATGATCAGATATGTAATGATCAATGAAGACAAGATGGTTGGTATGGCTCATTCAGTAGGCATAATTACCTCATAGAGATGCCAATACACGGATACATATCAAGACATAAGGGCAATAGGCTTATTGTATAGCCTTCAAGGCAGCTAGCATTTATGCTGCATTGGTTAGCTCAGTGGCTTTGACCTTTCCAGGTGTTGTACTAAGGCCGTAGCCTGCATATTGCATTGAGTACTCTTGACACCTTTAATGATACAATCAGATGGTATGTATGAAATATCAAGAATGGTTGCCCTTTTCAATGATCATCGGTGGCAGAGGCTATAGTGCTTGCACCGTGCCAATATACAATTCTTGTCGGATACATGTTAGACTGGATGTATACAATGTCTAGGTCTTCAAAATCAAGCTCATATGTATGTCATGGCTGATGACCTTAGAAATGTTTGATACATATATTTGTCAACTTCATGGAGTTCTGCATGGTTTGACTATACATAGTCAGGCTTACCAAAACAAAAACAATGATGCAACTTATATTTGTTTTATTATTTGTCTTTATTATTTATTTGGTTTTTAGTTGTATTTCTAGCTTATCATCTTCCCCCCTCAAGGAAGTGTATTGCTAGGCGGTTGTCAAGCGCCGTTTAAATACAACAGAGGTCCGACCTCTATGTGATGACGTGGAAGCTTACTATGAAGCTGGATAGCAGTTCTCGGGATGCAGCCCATGGCACCGAAGATGCATCGCAGTCTTTG
Source organism: Cymbomonas tetramitiformis (assembly GCA_001247695.2). Classification (NCBI taxonomy): domain Eukaryota; kingdom Viridiplantae; phylum Chlorophyta; class Pyramimonadophyceae; order Pyramimonadales; family Pyramimonadaceae; genus Cymbomonas; species Cymbomonas tetramitiformis. The sequence continues at coordinate 17,877 of LGRX02032130.1, read as the reverse complement.
GGATGCAGCCCGAATCCACGTCATCGGCGTGGGTCATATAGTGCCCATGCATGTGCTGTATAAAATACAACACTACCCTCCAGCGGCGAAGTGGTTTGCTATTACCATCATCGTATGCTGTGGGATATCAATATATAATCAGAGAGCATGGTAATATGTGTACCATGTTTGTCAATATCGGAGAGACTGTGTCTTCTTTAAAATCCTCATGACTATATGTATAATGGTGCTATACTGATGTCAACACCTTTACTCTGAGTGATTTATTGATTTCAGATGTGATGTCGTGGCAAAAATATGTGTCCACGTCATTGGCACGAGTCATGTTGTGTCCATGCATACACGATCTTAGCGCAGGTCACAATACAGTGCCCGAGCATACGCGATTTTAGCGTAGGTCACATTGTGCCTCCATTTATTACATCTGAGAATATCTGTTACTCATCATTGTGAGTCTAGACAGCATTGTGCTGATTGCAATGCTTTCTCTGGTGACTTATATATCACAGATTATACCAAATGTGGTGATCAGTCCAGTGCAATATTTTGTCATCGGAATGTACAGGGATTGTGAATGATTGCAATCCAGCCGGAGGAATAATCTCAACAGCTATTCTGCGTGTACTAATGAATTCATCGGAGTTATATTCATTTCGACGATTCAAAACCCATGTCATTTGCAATGATGACAACTCATGTGAATATATGGGGTTTTTATCAGAATGCTTTTATGTGATGTCAATATATTATGAACAATTCACTTGCATCTTAGGACAAAGGAGTTACGATTGGAAGGTCTTGCATGGTAGTCACCAACAGTTATCAGTTGTTATTCGGGTGCCAAATTCTGCCTTCAGCACTGGGAATATATCAACCAGTCTTACAGCGATGCACTTGTCCTTCCCACTCTTATGTACGGCTATAATGCCAAAGTGTATCAGGTGGGATATATATATATATATACATTATATAACTATCATCTTCTGATCCAGGATATGCAATTAAGCATGGTATCAGGTTATATGTTATGTATATAGTTCAGCATTCCAAACTTACTCGAGAATGTAAATGCTGAGCAAGAGTCAACTTATAGTCATTGGAATATAATTTCCCATCCGAGTTTACACTTTGTTAGTGATGGTGGATTTAACGTTGTACAAATTTCAACGTTACTTGTGGATGCAGTGATTTTATCAAAAGCAATCCATCAGAAATCACCAGATCGGAATATAAAATGGATATGTGTGTAATTCTATCCACCTTCTTCCCCCCTTGAGGAAGTGTGAACATATAGGCAGTCAGTTGCTTATATATTTCATAGCGTATAGCTTACAACTTATAGAATATAGCTTGCACTTATAGCTTATAGCTTGCAATCCTTGTAGGAAGCAGCTTATACAGTTTTAGGGTTGTTGCCCAACAGTTCTTGGGTTGTTGCCCGAAATATCATCATGTTTGTGCTGATTACAGCATGATATATTTATGTCAAACACGAAGTTTATCGAATATTTAGTGGCATTTTAGGGCATGTTAGGTTACAGTGGCCCATATTCCCAATAATGTGATTAGGGTGTTACATGGTATCAGTAACCCTAAAATAGGTAAAAATAAAGCAGTATAAATATGTTGCAAACATTTTTAAGCAAAACGGCATTTAATACCACACTGAATGTTGCGTGGTTTTCAGTAGGTATGTTACACCCCTGACACACACATTCAATATTTAGGGTGTTATAGGGTGTTACACATGCTGCATAAATCAGGGATTGTTTATTGATAGCTAAATATTCATATTAGCAAAAAAATCAATCCGAAATTTTCATTTTTAAATCATGCGTACAACATTTTGACGCATTTCGTTACAGCCAATATGTATACCCCTACATATTCCACACCTGCTATCTAGGGTGTTACACGAGATATGACTATTGTCATTATGATTTTCTCATACCTCAATAGGTATAAAATCATATTATCAAATAAAATAGGGTCCGATTTTCAATTTTCAAATCTATCGCAAACGGATTTTACCTATTTTGGCCGTTTTTGGCTATATATATATACATATCTCTGTGTGTGTGTGGACTGCAAAGTACAGAAGCACTGCATATCACTTCACCTTTGCACATGACAATTTTCATGGCATAAAAGTGAATTATTCTGCATATCAACATCCGAGGTTGATCATATTTGTGGGTTTTACTGATTGAAACCCATGGAAGTAAATGTACTTCCTGATGATATTTAGATTTACCAACTATAAGCGGATTATCCACTTTAGTGATAATTTATCAATCTATGATATGTTTTGAGCATATGACTGTGCTCTAAGATTTATCAAAATGATATCTCTTATTTTAAACATATCAGGACATAGTTTGATTATATAATCAAAGCAGTTTGACGCAACACATATATATGTGTGTGCTTGTCCTCAACAACTCCTGTCAGTTCAATATATAGTTACTGATCTGAGAGTGTACATGCAATTTGAGCTGATCAATTCTGAATCAATTGTCATAATGCAATGTACTTGTTGTTGTTGCTCCAGCGATGATATGTGAGACGAGTGGACAATGCTCAGCAGTGACCAGCTGCTTATTTGAGCATTGTATAATGCCTTCGGGTCTGGAGATTTCTCCATCCAGCCCTACAGCATGTTGGATTATTCTGTTCCCATATCTATCGCCATCACTGACACTCCACACGCACATGTGTTTGTGGAGTGTTATCCATATTATCATACACATGATAGATATTAAAGTTGGTCAATTCACTATGAGTCAGTGAATATCAATACATACAGTAATGCCAGTGTGTGTGCATGTATAGTACTTATTGATTAGTACTTTTTGCCAGTGTGTGTGTGTGTGTGCTCACTTTTACACACTTACAGGAAGATAAGTTCCGGATATTACAATATTCCCAGTCAGTTTATCATGCAGGATGATAATCAGCATACCATGTATTGAATGAATCTAGCATGATATATATTAGGTTAGGGGTTATTGTAATTCCGAGATAATCTCATTCACAATAATGAGTTGCTGGTCTATTTCACATATAGTTCCGGTGAGCAATCCTTTCAGTGATCCACAATAGAACGATATGTGGTCCGAAGAGTATCTCGACTCCACCGGGACATAACGAGCTAATTATTGTGTTAAGACCACTGAACAGGCACCTTACACTATATGGGTTCGAATATAGTTAGCATGCACAGCAGGTATGCTTTTGTGCATGTCTGATGCATTGTGATATGATGCCATATATTCCAGCTGCTAACGTGATCAAGCTGGTTTATACATAACATCTGCTAACATGATGCATGCACAACTTACAATATTGCAGTCACTCAGTATAGAATGTATGTGTACTGCATATACTCAGATGCTGCATGTTGGTGTATGCTGCATGTTAGTGTGTGCATGTTAGTGTGTGCTGCAAATACTGCAAGTTCAGATAAACATCTCTTGCACACTATATTGCAAATAAGCATGAAAATGCTGACAATTTGAATATTTCTGCAGTCATCAATATATGGTGTGAAATGCTGCAGTATAATAATCAGATGTCCATCATGCATCCATCAAAAATATCCCTGTGAGTATACAGTTGTTTTGCAGAGTATTTTGACGCGAGTATGTAATGTACAGATGATCGTAGCAACATTTTGACATCATCATCGTAAAATTGCAAGATAATCGTAGCACGCTGCAAATGAATTTATGCAATAGGGCGCGCTGCTGATGAAAGCATATGTCGTCGCCATTTATCAGCGCATGATACGAGCGCTGACTTATGCGGGGATCATAAATCCGTCGATGATTGCTATGCCGTATCTCATTCTGAACAATTTTCAAATCAGAGCATAAATCTTCCAAAAGATTTTTGCGGGCCGCAGTTGCAAATCTTTCAGGCCCGGTTTCGGCCAGCCCGGCCCGTCTCGAAAATTGCCCGCCGCAGGCGAATTTTTCCATTTTTAAGTATGGGAATATCATGAAAATCAAAAATTTCACGTAAATTTTTGAGATTTTCACTGTTCGTCTACGGCCCGCAGCCGGATCCAATCCCGGCCCGCTTTCGGCCCGGCGTGACACGCTACGGCCCCGGGCCGGCCCGCCACGGTAAGATATGCGAGTCATCCATGCGCGTGCATGTAATTGACGCGCATGTGTGCGAATCACTTCTGCGAGAACATGTGATTGTCGCGCATGCTGCCAACTGCGAATCAGTCTCTCGCGCATCGGCACATATGATAGCCGTACAGTAAACGATTGGATGCGATCATGAAAATTGTTATACAGTAATCACCCACCTGTAAGAAAACAGAGAAATCCAGGTCAGTCAGCTTTTCTCATCGAGTTGGGTACCCCCCTCCCCCCGGCCAGCGTCAGCGTCATAAGAGAACGCTATGGATAGTGGACCGCGATCTCGTGAGCCAGCCAGCGAATTCCATAACCATCCACGTGGACAGCTTCCCTAGCCAGCCCGTTCTCTTAAGGTGTTCATTTTCCGAGAAAATGGACCCTGAGAGCCGTGCGCAGCTTAAAGAATTAAAGCAAGATTTTGATGACGATATCATATCTGAAACAGACTATCAGGAACTTAAACCTTTAAGACAAGTTTATTTTGTGCAAAAAATCATGAAAACCCATCAAATATACCATATTTGTCAATTTCCCGGCAAAGTTTTCTTAGTTTAAGAAATGCCTCCCCAGTTAGGCAGCCAGCGGTCATTTTCCTTATTTCAGGCCATCTCATAAGTCGGAAAATCCAGTCAGCTTTTCTCATCGAGCCGCATTCCGAAACGCTGGCTATTTCCTTAACGTCGAGTTTCCTTAAACGTGAGTGATTACTGTAGTGCGCGCTGATGACTTCCGCGCGGATAATGATTCCGCTGATGATTTATGCTTCCGCGTCTCATTTGCGAATTTATGTACATCTGCGAATCATATATGCGAGTACATCTCATCGCTGCGCGCATGTATGCCGTATGCACACCTTGTCGCGCAGTATATGTACGATAAGCTGTATCCTGCGAATGCGATCCTACGAATGCGACAATTATCTCGCACACTGTCTTCGCTATTGCAGCGGTATATGCGATATCAAATATTCGTGCGGATACGACGCCAATTATTGCTCACGCTCCGCAACCTGCATATACAAAATTTTTGATATCTACGCTGCACTCACACTAGAGTTCTCGTTCTCGCCTTGACGAGGAGAATACCATCTGATACGGGCTGATATGCGAGCCCTTAGTATATGATATAAAATACAAGTAAACGCTGCGTTATAGAACAGTAACACAAGCGTAAGATAATAGCGGAGGATGAGTGCAGTCTCTATGTGAAGATACTGCTGAAGCACAGCGCTTCCTCATCTATACCATACGTCTCCCATCGCATAGATGGTACCGCCATTGGGTTGTGAACCCGAGACGTTGGTTGAACGACCAGTATCGTCAGAACGAATAATACGTTCGCTCCATAATATTGCGCATGCGTGTTCCGCACATGCTTAAAGCAAAGATGGTTCTTGTTTGTTACTTCAAGATGTATCTTGCTTTGCCATCTTCGAGTTCGACGTACGAACTCTCGATGACAGGTGTCATTCAAGTCTTTCCTTGAATAATGACAGATGACGTGACTTATCATCTGACGACATGTACAGTCATAGTCGACCGTACTGACGACTGTCATTATAATATATAACATGACTCGACATGACATGACATGGTATGACATGTCTGACAGGTATGACACGTATGACATGTATGTCACATGTGTCATCGGTCATGACCCTGAATGGTATGACATGTCTGACAGGTATGACACGTATGACATGTATGCCACATATGTCATCGGTCATGACCCTGACACTGACCCCCCACCACCCGTCACTGGACCTACCCTGCGTAGAGGTGTAGGTAGGGGTGGTGTACCCTTCTACAGACATGCCCTCGTCTCCACACTTGTTGTCCTCGGCTTCCTAGGCTGTGCCATGGCAGATGTGAGCATGCTTGTGGGGCAGGAGGATGCCTCGGACAGACTGAGACTGTTGTCACCTGGGGGCCCACGGGGAGGGGCCCAGGGGACGGGGACGGGGATACTGTCTGATGGTGGCTTTAATGGTGGCACTGGGGATGGTAACACTGGGTACAGTGGTTCATGTGATTGGGACTGGTCAGATCTTGGGGCTGGACACAGCTCTTCTTCTGGACCTGGCTCAGAAGACTCTCACAGTGACCACAACCAGTTCACCAGCTCTGGCATGCCGCCCGATGCCGCCTCCCAGATACAACTCTTCCGGGCAGCTATAACAACAGACAGTGAGGACCGCCGCAGGCGGACTCGACACCTCACAGCTCTGGCTCTGGCAATTATTCTGGCAATTATCATACAGTGTCTATTTCTCTTCTTTCTGGACTTTCAGTAACTCTCAGGCGACAGTGCATTGGACAGAGGTTTCGGTGGTGTCAGCTCAGCGGCCTTGCATGAGACTGGCAGTATATTTCAGTCCACCTCACACCTGGCAGAGATCATGATCACCGTCGGTGGTGCCTGGTACACATGTCTTGGTGGCTCGGTTTCACCTCGACAGCACACGGCACACCACCACCTGGACTAGTGTTCACCAGTAGTCCAGTTGTCTCGGCCTATGCATTATCACGGGACGGTGACGGCATTGTGGTAGACTCTGGTGCCACTGGCAATACGTCACAGGCACCAGGTCTAGGATCTCAGCTTTGGATACCTCCTCCACTATTGGTTTCTCCACAGTGATGACAGGACCTGTATCCCGGACTGACGGGACCTGCACACTACACCTGTACGGTCGTGAGATACTATCAGGGGAGATAGATGAGTATTCTATTCCTGGCTGCCACTTCAAAGAAGGCGCCAGGACCCTTCTATCTACCCGGGTTACGTGCTCAGACACGGCTTCAGTTCTCCGGACTTCATCAGCATGCATGACTTACACTCACTTGGACTCAGGCAGGACGTACCGTATCACGGACAATCAGGTGGATTACCTCTGGGATGAGCCACAGAGCCCGCATACTCACCACTTCGGCTCAGCAGCTGTCTTCGCACAGGAGACTCATCAGACTGGCAGTGGAGTAATAGCGAGTATACTAAATGGGCTACTAATCACGGCTCTCCTAAAGCCACAGCTAAACTTGGTACTCCAGCTTTTGATGTATCTATGTATGGTGACTCTCTGCCTGTTGGCGAAGGTAACGATCACCCAGCTCTTGAACACTGGTCTATATCAGATGATTGTCACACCAAACAGTGGACGGGTCAGTTCTTCTATGGCAATATTCCCGTCAGTATCAGTATGATTGCCAGAATGTTGACTAAGGGCAACCATGACTTTCTCCTTGACCCGCATAACACCACCTACTTCTGGATTGTCCCGTATATGCCCCAACACCAGATATGGCACAAGACATGTACTATGGAGGTACTGCATATCTATCCTAAAGGCAGTAAGAAGATATTCAGTTTCTCACGGAAGCACACATATGCTTCCAGTCACCCACTGACACCGGCTGGCTCAGATGGCGGACCTGACAGAGTATTCATTGATGGCACTCCCTTTGAGATCTGTATCCTGTTCAGGTACAGGAACACTCCTGTTCGGGTCAGTCCCTTTGTGGAGTTCCATGCAGTCATGGGTCACGGCTCTACGGCCAGTCTGCTTAAGCTCTACGACCTGCCTGCCAACCAGCTCGGTCGGCCTCTGCTATCTAGGCGAGCTATAGCAGCTATGCCGACCATCCTGCTCTCAGTTCTGTGCAGTATGTTGTACGTGTAAGCTAAAGCAGAAGCCCTGCGGACACCATGACCAGCTGAGATCAGTTACCATACAGCCCGGCCAGAAGTGGGCTGCTGACATGACCGGACCTATAACGCCGGCTGCCTACAACGGCCACCTGTACCGATGTCAGTTCATTGACTATGTCAGCAGGTTCATATTTGTCTATACCTTCGTACAGAAATCAGAATACTATACCTGTCTGGTTCATTTCTACGGCAGCTTACATGCAATGGGGTATGCACCACAGTCCATTACACTCCGTACAGACTGTGCTCCAGAGATGGGTGACCCTCCTCAGTGTCTTGCTTTCTATCAGAAACATCGTATATTACACCAGAAATCATCACCTACAGTACATACAGACAATCCTCATGCAGAAAATGCCATTGGCAAGATATCCGACATGACTAAGGCATTACTTTTGGCGGCTGGCATGCCCGAGGACTATTGGCCTCTGGCTGCCACCCATGTTGGCTTCATATGGAACCTCTCAACTCACAAGAACATCTCTACTACACCATTTCATCAGATCAGAGGCTACCGCTATGGCTATGCAAAACTGAAGGCTTTCGGTCAGAACTGCTATGTCATTATGTCTCAGCAGCAGAGGAACTCCAGACAGCCAGGCATGTCCAGAAAGTCTCAGCGGGCGGCCTGGTCAGGCCGTCTTGTTGGTGTATCAGTCAGCTCTCTGGCATATAAGATCTTGGATACGGAAACAAATATGATACACTATGTTGGCAAGCCTCACTGGATTCATAATCATCGGAACACGCTATTCGATGAAAACGACATTATGGAATGTCATTTTTCAATTTAATTATAGATAGCTAAATAATTCCAAGGCGTACGAAAATAACGTATTTTCCGACGAGACGCGAGACGCACGTATAAACGCGGGTGCCGGTGAGGGCATGTAGCACGGCTAGGTGGACGGCCTTGCACTATAAATTGCATAATCGATGAAAATGGCATTTAGAAGTCGCAAGAAGTTTCAGGAAGTACTTAGTTGTTAAAAGAAATCATTCAAAGGCAATATTTCACATTTTTGATCACCGCGGTGGCCACCAGGCTGCTAACGGGTCGCAGAAGGGCTGCGGTACAGAAATTGCATATCTTGCGGGCGCGTGAGATATGTGAGTGATACGGGGAAGTTACTAGAGTTGGTGAGAATTATTTGGAGGTCATCCCTAGGCAGTGTGAAGCGGAATTTCACATCGGGCCATATTCACGGGGTGCTGGGGAGCTAATTTCGTCTGTAAAATGACTGCAAAACAGAAAAAACATGTCTCGTGGGCGCGTGAGATATGCAAATGATACGGTGAAGTTATTAGAAGTTATGAGAAGTATCTAGAAGTTATTACTAGGCATCGAGAAGTGATATTTCACATCGGGTCACATTCGCGGGGCGTTGGGGAGCTAATTTCGTCTGTAAACTGACTGCAAAACAGAAAATGCATGTCTCGTGGGCGCGTGAGATATGCAAATGATACCGTGAAGTTATTAGAAGTTGTGAGAAGTATCTAGAAGTTATTACTAGGCATCGAGAAGTGATATTTCACATCGGGTCACATTCGCGGGGCGTTGGGGAGCTAATTTCGTCTGTAAACTGACTGCAAAACAGAAAATGCATGTCTCGTGGACGCGTGAGATATGCAAATGATACGGTGAAGTTATTAGAAGTTGTGAGAAGTATCTAGAAGTTATTACTAGGCATCGAGAAGTGATATTTCACATCGGGTCACATTCACGGGGCGTTGGGGGGCTAATTTCGTCTGTAAACTGACCGCAACAACAGAAAATGCATGTCTCGTGGGCGCGTGAGATGTTGCACGTGATACGGTGAAGTTATTAGAAGTTGTGAGAAGTATTTAGAGGTCATACCTAGGCAATGAGAAGCGAAATTTCACATCGGGTCATATTCACGGGGTGCTGGGGAGCTAATTTCGTCTGTAAAAAGGGCTGCAAAGCAGAAATTGCATATATTGCGGGTGCGTGAGATGTAGCACGTGATACGGAGAAGTTATTCCAAGTATGTGCAAGTCATAACAATATACACCGCAACATGGCCGTATCTACAATATATACAATATATACATCTACATAACACTAGAATCTCACAGAAGTGCCAACAACCGCTGATGCTCCCTCAGGGGTAGCATGTGCACATCCCCCCTCTTAACTAGGCGAACATCACATGCTAGTACGGCTTCACACGGAATCAAGCACTTCTTGCTAGTATCTAAGGTGTATGTATCTCGCACGTTTGGATCCGTCCACTCAAAGTATCTCCCCGAAATCACCGAGTCTCCAGGAGCAAATGTCTGTCTATAGTCATCACGGCGGATCCTCCCGCCGACCTCCGTGACACCAGACAGCGCCTTCACCAAGTAGTAGGCATGTGATGCGTCCGTAGGATCCTTCTTCACCGCCATGATGCTACCACGCCGCACGGCTACACTCACACCCGCCGCATACTCCTCCACCATGCCGCGAATCCTCACGGCGGCCGCGCCCGTAGCCGGCCGCAACTCCACATCTCTCCACGCATCCACGTGGGATGTCTCCAAGCATCCCTCCGAGTCCGGAATGGAGCGCACACACTCCGCATAACAATTCACACAATAGCATGTACGCTCACGTACCATCAACTTCCCCTCGCCCTCCCCCCCCCTTACAGAATGCAAGCGCTGCGTCCCATCCACCGCCTGGTATGCTGCACCAGCATCGTGATCCACCGCATGCAATCCTCCCGCCTCCTCGTGCAGTGCGTCCTCTGGTACCAAGTAAAAAAACCGTTGATTGAAGCTCGCTCTTGCCTTGGCGTAACTGCTATCCGCACGTCGGCTCAATCTCTCGCAACAGAACGCATGCAGGTCTGCAGCGCAATTGATGCGGGCATACCACTTGTCACCCTCCGATATGACCGCCACCGCCGCTGCGTGCTTGACATGCGCCCCCGCCCCATCCTGCTCCCCCTTGGCATGCGCCGTCTCAAAGAAGTTCCGTTGGCAAGGTACACCTAATGACCACTCGTATTTGCTATTCGCCACATCCGCAAACCCTGCCGCGCACTTATTTTGTCCCGCACAACCATCTGCCCACTCGTGGATAAACAAGGGCTTTGCGATCCCCCTCCCGATGAAGTAGTCTCTGATGATCAACTCCCGCATGTACTGAATGAAGCGGTGATCGTGCTTCCGGTCATCGCTCAACAAGTACACGTAATCCTTCACCAGCACCGGGTTCTCCGCGGTTGATTCCACCCCATCCACGGCCATACACGCATGTCTCCACACCACGCAGACTAATATGGTCGCCTGCTTCACCACCCAATGCAGACTTTGCACTTCTCGAGGAATGTTCAATGAATGATTCTCCGAGAAGTCAAACAAGAACACCGCATGTCCCAGTGGCAAATCCCTGACGCACGTCTGAAACTGCCGCTGCTGGTGTAATGCCATGAAAGTGTGATATGCATATGGCCGCAGAAACGCGCAATCCCCGCAGCCTTCCAACTTCTTCCACGCCCATGCCTCCGGTTGCCCTGCGGTCGCGCTATTCACTAAGAAGTTCCCCTTGCACTGACAATTTGGCGAAGCCCCCGGCTCGTGCCCCAGCAACAGCGCCTGCAACTTGGCGATCAAGGCGGCCAGCTTCGTCTTCTTCTGCACAAACTGCAGTCGCCGAATCTCCTTACCATCCTCGTCCATCTGTCCTGTGCCGCAAGTCTCGTAACAAGACCACGGCACTTGCGCCTCATGCCGCACCTCACTGTCACACACTTTGAAGTTGGCCAAGCCGCCACACTTCTCGCACCTCCCTCTCAAGCACTCCATGGCATGCTTATCCCCCACCCGCGGACACAACAAGCTCTCGGCGAAAGTTGAGGTCGACCTCCCCGCCTTTGCAATAGTGCAAACCATTCCCGTGTTCCCCACCGCCTTTCGCCTATGCTCAGGTGTCCTTCGAACCCGTGGGCAACATGTCGCCGAAGTGCACGCACACGGTGAATGCACCGCCTCTCGGGCCTTGTCAAAGCCCTCAAGGACCATTCTCATGTCTTCGTGGTACCTACAACAACAAGATATGTTGTCCTTCCTTCGCAGCCGCACAACATTGTGTGGCTTGCACACCCCTTGCTTCTCAAAGGAACGTTGCCCAATCTTGAGAGCGGGGTACTTGGCTTGAAACCTCCTATATATTACTAGTTGAGAGGCTTCCAACCAATGTTTGCTCACGAACTCCCTCGGTGTTCTCAAAGCACCGGTGTTGGGGTCACGTGCCAACACGACGTCCTTTTTGCAAGGACTAACTCGAGTGTTGTCCGGGTGCAACCAAAAAGCTCTAATAAGAGCACAAGTCGCCATTGTCAAGCATCGGGTAGACAATCTCCGTTCCGCAAGCATCACGCCCTCCCAAAGGCCACGACGCCCTCTCTCCTCAGTTCCCATGTGTGCCCCCTCCCTCAAGTTTGAATTTCCGACCACCCCAAGCGTTCCAACGCGTTGATGCACACCAAGCATCGTGCAAGCCGTACGCACCAAGTTATCCTCGGCCAAGTTGCTCCCAAATGCCGCAGCCGCTATCCCCCTCGTTAGATTAACGTTCGCACGTGTGTTTCGTCGTGCTAAGCGTGATAACGCGTCCCTCAAATTCGCCACAACACAATTCTTCACTGTCTCCTCGCGCCGGTCACCTAACGACACCAATGCCGCATTGCACTCCTTGTGCACCTTCGACTTCAAGCCCGCCGGAAGGGACTCGATATACGCCCTCACCGCACCCGCAATGCGGTGAGGGCTTCTCCCAAATGCCGTTCGCATCTTCTCGACCCACCAACCCTTATTCCCGCGCGTCAACTCCTCAAAACCGTCACTTACTTGCGGCAATTGACCTCTAGGACGTTCGTAAGTTTCCTCATGCCCACCTTCCAACTCGTCTGACATTTCCACATCGTCACAAACCTCCTCTGAGTGAGCGTGATTAATATCACCTTCTCCTTTTGCTGATGTCCAGGCCTCGCACAACAAATCTATCTTCCCCACCAACGTCTCAAGCGTATCCATATCATCATCTTTCAGGGGCCACACTCCAAGAGGTATAATGCGAGCGGAATCTCCAACCTCTACGAGAAGGGGTAACAAGTCTATAAGAACGGGAGGAATATCCCAATTCGGTCCCGGATTGTAGGCAGCGTCGGAGCCACACAACGCCAAAAAACGCTCACTGCAAGCAGCGTAATGTGGAGAGTCGTACATAACACCCCAAATAGCCACGATCGTTGATCCCGCACGAGCGTGACGTTCAATAACCCTTCCCCGATATGCGTCCCTGTCACCAAACAATCTAGTAAGACACACGTAAACCCTTCCTTGACGCGAAGTCTCACAGCAGCACAATCACATGTCTTTTGTACACACGTTTCGGGGTGTAGATATTCATACCGTTAAAGCTTGTGGGATTGGGGCGCCGTTTCGTGCTGCCACCCATATTCGCGCCCTCCTACACCGTTTGCTCCGATTCCAAGACATATCGCGTATGCATATCCATAGTAATATATACAAGTTTGTCTTTCTCTGCAAGCATTTTCACATACTTACTTCCACGAAATGCTTGGGCGGTTTTGTCCTCGATTCATACTGAGCTGAAGTGACACGTGCATGAACATTTCTCGTATGTCGGATCCGATCCCAGATCCATCGACGTACGAGAAATGCTTGGGCGGTTTTGTCCTCGATTTATAATAAGCTGACGTCAAACGTGCATGAACATTTCTCGTATGTCGGATCCGATCCCAGATCCATCGACGTACGAGAAATGCTTGGGCGGTTTTGTCCTCGATTTATACTGAGCTGACGTCACACGTGCATGAACTTTTCTCGTATGTCGGATCCGATCCCAGATCCATCGACGTACGAGAAATGCTTGGGCGGTTTTGTCCTCGATTTATAATGAGCTGACGTCAAACGTGCATAAACTTTTCTCGTATGTCGGATCCGATCCCAGATCCATCGACGTACGAGAAATGCTTGGGCGGTTTTGTCCTCGATTTATACCGAGCTGACGTCACACGTGCATGAACTTTTCTCGTATGTCGGATCCGATCCTCGATCCATCGACGTACGAGAAATGCTTGGGCGGTTTTGTCCTCGATTTATACTGAGCTGACGTCAAACGTGCATGAACTTTTCTCGTATGTCGGATCCGATCCAGGATCCATCGACGTACGAGAAATGCTTGGGCGGTTTTGTCCTCGATTTATACCGAGCTGACGTCACACATGCATGCACAGTTACTGCGTCTCAGCGCCCCAGTTGGTGCAAGCGAGCGGAAGCCATTCTTGAAGAACACTTCTTAGAGCTAGCACTTCGGAAACTGCAATGACCTCAAGAAACCGAGGCGGAAACACCGCGCCCGTCAGAACCCGTGGGTCGAGAGGTTCCCAAAAGGCCCATGAATACCACCGCTGCCATGTCGTTGGATGCGACAGTAAAGTAGCTCCAGCGCAGACTTGTAGGGTTTGCAATAGGAGCTTTCACTTTAGCTGTGCGAATAAACAGTATCCGGCGGTGCAGTGTGGCGAATGCAAAGGGGTACTGGCAGAAGATAGGTGCTGCTATTGTAAAAAGGGGGCTTTCGTTACGCGATGCACGGTGTGCGGGATTCGCTACCACCCTAAGTGTCAAGAGGCAAGAGGCCTAAAGAGGGATTTGTTCAACTGCGGTCGCGAGGAATGCGTGGAGGAGCCTGGCGGAGGAAGATCGGAGCCCCCTGTCGTGAACATGCACGACACGGAGGCGACGAAACGACTGGGGGCGCTGCCAGGTCCGAAGACCGCCGTGAGGAAAGCATTAGATTGGAATGCTTTCGATCATGCCCTGACAATAGCATACGATAGATGCTATACAGGGCAAGAAGATGGTGAGCACCTTTTCGAATCACATGTTGGTAGAGCCTATAGTTATGCGTATGGATAATGCCCGAAACCCTGCTTGTGTAAACGGGCATGGTTTTGGTGTGGTATGAATTAGGCGGGCGCGACGTGCTGCCTCCGCCCTCACCCCCTCCGCCAGCACCTGAAGTCTGCTGCTTCATCTGCGAGGAAGACGATGGACGTGGAGTACACAAGTGCTCGCACTGCGGTGACTTCTACCACAACGTCTGCCTTCTAGGCAAAGGCATCGAGGAGCCGAACAATTGTGGTAGACCGGAGTGCATGGCGAAGCGCACGGTCTACCCAACCTCGCAAGCGGAGAAGGACGCTGCGAAAGGACTGCCGCTCTCAAAAGTAGGCGCCCTGCTGCTGGAAGGCGCGCTCAAGCAATGGCCACCGCCCCTTCAAGCGGCCACACCCCCGTGGTTGGTGAGGGGGATGTGGAAGCGCCGTGGGGAGCGGAGCAACCCGCGGACGCTCCCGCCCCCACGAGCACGGAGGTTCTCGCGGCGGGAGAGCCCGCACGTGCGGAGGTGGTCGTGGAGGATGCCGCAATCGCAAAGGGTCCCGCGGCGGGAGAGCCCGCACCGGGGGAGGTGGTGTTGGCTCCGCCCCCAATCACGGGGAGCCCCGCGGCGGGAGAGCCCGCACGTGCGGAGGTGGTCGTGGAGGATGCCGCAATCGCAAAGGGTCCCGCGGCGGGAGAGCCCGCACCGGGGGAGGTGGTGTTGGCTCCGCCCCCAATCACGGGGAGCCCCGCGGCGGGAGAGCCCGCACGTGCGGAGGTGGTCGTGGAGGATGCCGCAATCGCAAAGGGTCCCGCGGCGGGAGAGCCCGCACCGGCGGAGGTGGTGTTGGCTCCGCCCCCAATCACGGGGAGCCCCGCGGCGGGAGAGCCCGCACCTGCGGAGGTGGTGGTGGAGGATGCCGCAATCACAAAGGGTCCCGCGGCGGGAGAGCCCGCACCGGCGGAGGTGGTAGTCGCTCCGCCCCCAATCACGGGGAGCCCCGCGGCGGGAGAGCCCGCACCGGCGGAGGTGGTCGCGAAGGCGCCCGCTGCCGCGGATTGGCCGGGGTGGGCGAAGGCCACGTTGGAGCAACGTGTTGCTTTTTATCCCCGTTGGGTGCATCACCGTGATCTGCCGCAGTTAGCACCGGTGGTGTACGTGGCGGGGGATGGGGTGCATGGGAAGGAGGGGTACATGGAAAAGTCCAAGGGGCGTTTCGAGAGGGGATCCGTCGTGTATCACCAAGGGCAAGTATACAAGGGCGCGTATATTGTGGGGACGATCTTGCACGTGAAAGACCGTGGGTGGTTCACCATATGCGGTGGGCCAATCCACGGCAAATACGCCACCCCGCACCTTACGCACATCTTCAGGATGAACCGGCTCAACCAGGGGAGCACGGATAAGGCCCGTGGTGCCGCCCACTTCAAGACTGAAGAGGGGTCGGACATCGTGTACGAGTGCGCGAGAATCTTCTTCCCGAAGCTCATCAAGCTGCACAAGCACTACGGCTTGGAGAACGGTACGGCATTCTCTTTGTTTGTGTGAATCGGTACTCTTGCGGGGGTGCTGAGCATGCTTGCGGTGAAATTGCTTTTGTCTAAGTGGTAGCCCCCAATTTCTTTTTGACAAGCTCGACGTCCGATTGTGGGCTCTTCACAGGTGTCTCTTTGCCTCCGATCGTGAGGCAATTGACGGCAAAGGATCTTCAGGGTGACATCTTCCCCTCGCCGCACTACACGCAAGATGACTACGTCTTCGTGGACATGCTTGCTCGGTGGGGAGGGGGTGCGACTGCAGAGCCGCAGGGTGGTGCGTCGGCGATTGCCGTCCCGGCGGTGGACGAGGGCGAGGACGTGGATACCGCCGGCACCCCACCGAGGAAGAAGTTGAGGAGCCAACTCGCGGGAGCCAACTCCCAGGGAAACCCGGCGGAGAGGTCGAGCCTCCCGCGGATACGGCAGCCGGCGGTTAAGGTTGGTAGGGGCTTGAGCTCGGGTGGCGGTGACCCGCAAACTTCAGCAAAGGGTCAAAAAAGGGGGAGATCCTCTGCTGGCAGCGGAAGCATGCCGGCCTCGGGGCGTGCGTCAACGAGGGGCGCGGCGCCGGCGCCGTCAACCCGCACGGTGGCCCCCCCTCAACCGCTTGTCGCTCTGTCGGAGGTTACCGAGGCGGCCCCACCGGTGAGGGGAATCACGGTGGAGGAGCTAACGGCGGTGTTAGCGAGGCAGGAGGAGGCGAGCCAGAAGATGCTGAAGCAGCAGGAGGCGCACTTCACCCAGCAGCTGAAGCTGTCTGAGGAACGCCAGCAGCGGGCCTTGGAGCGCCAAGTGGCGGACTTCATGGCAAGCCCAGGGGAAGATGCGCCCAGCGCGCCGACAGCGGAGGCACCACCTACCCTCCCCCCCCCAGCAGCAAAGCCCTCAGCAGCAACCTCAGGCGGTGCCTCAGGCGGTGCCGATGCTCCAAGTAGGACAGGAAGCGTCCCAGCCTCCGTTGTTGCAGCAAGCCTTCCAACCGCTGCAACCCCAGCCCTTCTTGCTCCAACAACCCCAGACGCAGCAGTTGCAACAGCTGCAACAGCTGCAGCAGCTGCAGCAGCTCCAGCAGCTCCAGCAGCTCCAGCAGCCCCAGCAGTTGCAACAGCTCCAGCAGCTCCAGCAGCCCCAGCAGTTGCAACAGCTCCAGCAGCTCCAGCAGCCCCAGCAGCTCCAGCAGCTCCAGCAGCCCCAGCAGTTGCAACAGCTCCAGCAGCTCCAGCAGCCCCAGCAGTTGCAACAGCTCCAGCAGCTCCAACAGCTCCAGCAGCTCCAGCAGTTGCAGCAGCTCCAGCAGCTCCAGCAGACCCAGCAGCTGCAACCCCTTCTGCAGCAGTCCCAGCCCACGCTCCTTCAGCAACCACAGGCCCGACAGCTCCAGCAGCTCCAGCAGCTCCAGCAGCTCCAACAGCTCCAGCAGCTCCAGCACCTCCAGCAACTCCAGCAGACCCAGCCATTGAATACCTCGGACTTGGGTAGGGCCTCGGGCGTCTCCATAGAGGAGTTGCAGAATTTGAGCCACCTTTGAATTTGAGCACCCGCCACCCGGCAACGGCTAGTG
>LGRX02032129.1:0-29428 GCA_001247695.2 Cymbomonas tetramitiformis | reverse complement strand
GGCTTAAGACAATGGCTGACATCAGAGATAGAAGCGGTGCAGTATACAAAGCGGTGGATGCGTGGCAGCGGCGCGCCTTGAGGCCCTTGCTCTCCATCATTGCTCGGATGTCGGACCCCATCTTCTGAAAGTCCGCCTTAATCTTGGCAAATCCGTAGTCCTGTCGGCGCCATCCACACACGCTTCACTCTCACAGTGACGTGGAAGCAATGATCGATGCCACAACTCGCTTACTTGGAAACGCAGCCACTGCATGCTATTGTACCACATGCTCAAATCACCGGGCGGCACTGGTAATCCCTGCTGACAATTGCACCTTCACCTTCTTTCTGGTTCATTCTTAAGAGAAGCGAGTGAGGGTGGTCACATATGTATCGAATGATGCAAAGTCTGACCAACCAGAATTTGGCTCCATAGTATCCACACCTCGGACAGAGCTTATCAATGATTGGAGCATTCCAAAAGTATGCCACACGTTCCAGCACAAATTAACTCAGAGCACGTAGCACGCATTTGCATCTTTCATCGGCGATGCGTGCCTGGAGGGGACCAATTCAATCGACAACGTGAAAAGGTGGGGGGGACTCCTGGCTGGGGGAGCGCCTTGGTTTGCTGCGCCACGTCACGGAAAAGTGCGAGGCCGTCAGTGGGCATCGTGGTGTAGTACATGAAGCCTGCGGGGCGGAGCGCACGGCCAACCTTAAACAGTGCACACTATTGAAACAGGCGAGGCCCAATCAGGAGCGAGTTGCAAAGAGCCTCGGGGATCTTTTACGAAGGGAAGGGCATGTGAAGACTTGGCCTCGGTCCACCTGGGAGGAAGAATCCTCATGCATTTGATTCCCGCAAGTGATGGAACTTATCTCGAAACAAGATAAGGGCCCTTCGATATATATATATATATTATTTCCACCAATTAAACTCTCATTTTATGTACATTGATTAAGTATTTGTCATCAGTAGTATATATGATCACAACCACTGATAGCACATTTATTTGATTTGCAGAGGTGCTTTTAATATCTGACGGCACCTATATTTGGCTGGTGTCCCATATCCGCAGATATCTAGATCGCCCATATCCGCAGATATCTAGACAGCCCATATCCGCAGATATCTAGATAGCCCATATCCGCAGATATCTAGATAGCCCAAATCCAGATATCTAGACGCCCATATCCAGATATCTAGATAGCCCATATCCAGAGATATCTAGACAGCCCAAACCGCAGATATCTAGACAGCCCAAATCCTGCAGATATCTAGATAGCCCAAATCCGCAGATATCTAGATAGCCCATATCCGCAGATATCTAGATAGCCCATATCCGTACATATCTAGATAGCCCATATCCGCAGATATCTAGATAGCCCATATCCGCAGATATCTAGATAGCCCATATCCGCAGATATCTAGATAGCCCATATCCACAGATATCTAAATAGTCTAAATCTGCCCGAAAAGTGCCCTAATGCGGTAAAGACCACAAAATGGTTTCACCTAAATCTTACTTCAGTTCAAACAGTCCGTGACAAAGCAATCCACGGGAATCCAACGGCTTGTGGCGTGGCAGTGGCAGCATGGGGGGCTCAGAGCATGGCCGTAGCGGGGGCTCGTCGTAGCGGGGGCTCGGAGCATGGCCGTAGCGGGAGGCTCGAGCATGGCCGTGTGAAGGGGGCCTGAGCATGGCGGCTCAGTTAGGGATGGCGCGCGTTAAGAAACACAAGCGGAGTTCCTTGGAAGGGCGGCGTCTCGATAATACCTCCGTCGAGGTACGACTTCATCACGTTGTACCACTTCTGCACGTTCAGCGCCATCGACGAGCTAGTTGTGCTCTGCAGTCCCACAGTGCCACCCCAGAAGCTTTCGTCAAGCGTCACGACCCCTCACAACAAGTGACACACCCAGCATGCCATGCACACTTCCCCCCCGCATCGATGCAGGGCCCCACTAGGCAACTAGCACACCCAGCATATCAGGCGCCCGGTCTGACTCAAGCTGTCAGGGCCGGGGTAAGGGTAAGGGGGGTAAGAGACCAGAACAGCTTCGGTGGCGCGCTCGCTGAGCATCAGGAGTCCGGCGCAGGCAGGGCCCGACCAGCCCTTCTGAGGGGCGCTGACAATCACGTCCACACCGCTCGACCTCATGTCCACCCACACGGTGCCGGAGGCGACGCAGTCGAGGACGAAAAGGCCGCCTACACGGTGTACGGCCGCGGCCACGGCCTGGTGCACCCACCCTCCCCCTTGGTTGCCGATGCCAAACAGGACTTCATAAGATGCGACGCCCCGGCCATCGACCAGATGTTGCAAGGGCGAAGTGTGCACGGGCAACACTGGACGCAGGGCAAACTCGCAAACAGCCCCTGTGCACGGGCATGCGGACGAGCATCACCTCAATGTATTCGTCGGGCAAGATGATGCCGGTGCTCGTCTCCACGTGAGGTGCAAATACCTTGACAGCGCCAGGCCAAGCCACGAAACCACATTCAATCAAACCCGTCTGCAGACGTGGCTGGCACTTACCCTGCCCGGTGGCAGCAAGAAGCATCGCCTGTGTGTGACGGCGCAAGATTGAAGGTAGCAAAAAAGACCCATCTTGGAGCACAAGAATGAGGCAGTGCCAGCAAAGTGCCCCCCTGCAACAAGTGCACAGGCGAGGCTCCGTCAAGTGGTCTTGAGCCCCCCTCGACGGGCTGAGCAGCGGGCGTCATCGGCACTGCGCGAGTCTAACCACGAGTGCACTAGCAAACTACCGTGCTTGTCCCGCCTGTTCGCCGGAGAATGAAGAAAAGTCAGCGAGACTCACCACAGTGGGCTTGAGCTCCTCGATCTTGGCGAGGACCACCTCGATGGCGGGTGGCGCAAAATGGGGCTGGTCGTCCGCACTCACTGGGCTTGCCTTCTCTACCACCGGGGGCGTCATCTCACTCTGCTCGAAGATGTCACTCCAGCGGTAGCTGCTACCTCGCACACAGTGCCACTCTAAGCTTCGCATCTCTGCTCCCTCGGTATTCTTCCCTGTACAGCCTCCACTTCGGGCGCAGCGCAGCGCGAGTCCCAGCGAGCCGGGCGATCTCTCGAGGAACATCCCGTAAGCCCGACCCGGTGGCGACGACTGTGCACTTGGGAAACCGACTTGACGACGAAACACTGCTTCAAGCACGGCAAGACCTCGGGATTTTCCCCACCTGAAATAGCCATTGCGAATCACCAGGGAGTTCCCAGTGTCCAGCTGTCGCACTCCCCCGACACACCTCGTTGTTTGTGGTTTTGGAGGTGTCGAGGTCCGGCCCACAATACACTTAGATCCACAAAATTCCAACAGGGTAGGAGGCTTTCGCAGAAGCAATGACGAGCTTACTAGAAGGCAACTATGAACTTAACGCCACAGTGTTGCTGCAGTCTTCCTAGGCACTTCGGCAACGTAGTTCGCATCAACTTTTCTATCCAAGACAAGTCCATCATTGCTCCAACTCAGCGCCAAGAGCCTGGTATTGTACTATGGAGTACAACTCAGCGCCAAGAGCCTGGTATTGTACTATGGAGTACAACTCAGCGCCAAGAGCCTGGTATTGTACTATGGAGTCCAACTCAGCGCCAGAGCCTGGTATTATGGAGTACAACTCAGCGCCAGAGCCTGGTATTGTAACATGGAGCACAACTCAGCGCCAAGAGCCTGGTATTGTACTATGGAGTACAACTCAGCGCCAAGAGCCTGGTATTGTACTATGGAGTCCAACTCAGCGCCAAGAGCCTGGTATTGTACTATGGAGTACAACTCAGCGCCAAGAGCCTGGTATTGTACTATGGAGGCCAACTCAGCCAAGAGCCTGGTATTGTACTATGGAGTCCAACTCAGCGCCAAGAGCCTGGTATTGTACTATGGAGTCCAACTCAGCGCCAAGAGCCTGGTATTGTACTATGGAGTACAACTCAGCGCCAAGAGCCTGGTATTGTAGGTTGGAGTCCAACGCTTTGATTCGATTAGAAGCAGCCTTCTCTGCCCTCTGACCTGCCGGACGCTCCCTCAAGCACGTCGCCATCCTGACGTCGAAGCTGGGACATTGAAGGGACGCCGGGGCCTCCGTCTTTGACAAGGTGCGCGCATCTTTACTGGGAGAGTGGACGCGGCTGCCGGCCTGGGAGAGTGGACGCGGCTGCCGGCCTGGGAGAGTGGACGCGGCTGCCGGCCTGGGAGAGTGGACACGGCTGCCGGCCTGGGAGAGTGGACGCGGCTGCCGGCCTGGGAGAGTGGACGCGGCTGCCGGCCTGGGAGAGTGGACGCGGCTGCCGGCCTGGGAGAGTGGACACGGCTGCCGGCCTGGGAGAGTGGACACGGCTGCCGGCCTGGGAGAGTGGACGCGGCTGCCGGCCTGGGCTTTCTTGCGGGAAGCTTGCGACATGGCTGTCCTTGCTTGGAGGCCAGCGGCAGGTGAGAATCTCAAACAGAAATCGGAACACGTGTAAAAGTCGCTGACACGCGCCACTCGACGGCTGCTCTTTAGCTATAGTTTTCAAATAAGTCTTTTTCTTCGCGCTGTAAAAAGATTCTTGCTAAAGGTTTAATGAGGGGGGTGTGCTGACGAGCGGTGAGTACCTGGCGCGCGATGGCCTCCATGGCATAAGTACCAGAACCGGGGATGATCACCGCCTGTTCACCCCTTACCATTAGGTAGTTGAAAATATCCGCAGAAACACTTTGGTCAACCGCCCTGAGAAAAGCACTATTTCATTCAGTTCACTTGACAGGGGGCGCCTAGATCCAATCTGCTTGACCTTACGGTGTTTTTTTTTGAGAGATCTCTAAGTCAAAATATTCACGAAGAGCAGTCACGCAATATCTCATAAGAGCTTACTGTCTCAGCGCCAGTGGAAGCACAGTGTGCATTCACCCTACGGCACGCTGCATAAGAGCTTTAAGTCTCAGCGCCAGCGGGAAAATAGTGCGCATACATCCTTAGTGCACGCTCCAGGCTATGATGCCTTGCTCCAGTATTAAATTGTCGTTCGCAACGTTCGCTGCTGAGCAAGATAGTAGTTCCAAGCGCGCTGCCACAGAAGTTGTGCTCGAAACGAAGCTGTGCAGATACTTTAGACAAGTTGCAGAGGAATGGTAAAAGCTGGCCAGCTCAGGACTAGCGCAGCTGAAGGTATCCAGACGTGATGCACCTTATGAGCCTGATAGGCCTCAGTTAGGATATCGTGTAGGTCAATCATGATCTTCTGGAAAGGAGCTGACATATGATTCAGCGCGCGGTCCGTGTACACCACGGAAAACTCCTTCAGTCCGCCAGAATATTCCGAGGGGAGCGGGCCCTGCGAGAACGCGCGTACAACAAGTCAGGAACCTTAACCCGAGTTTATATCTTGCCCGTTTAGCCATGAATGCGCCTGTCGCCTGAGTTCTGAAAAACATGCAACTGACGGGACGTAACCCGCAGTTCTGAGAACACGCCCTGAACTGAAGGATGCACTTGTCCACATAGTGTCGATGTCGATATGGAAAACCCGTATTAAAGTTGACGTCGCGCTAGCTTGGCAGCTTACAAGTTGGGGGGAGTTTGGAATGATTTGGGCAAACGAGCGTGTTTGATGGGAGTTCGTGCCTTGTGGAAGTCGCTTCCGGTTGAGAAGGGGCAAGACTCCTCGCTTGCATCGACAGGACCGCAAAGCATACTTGACAGACAGAGGGTGAGCCCCAAAACTCGAAAGAGCATGATGCACCGCATTATTTGGTTGGGGAAATTGCAAGTTTAAAAAAGATATTCCTTGGACTGATCAGGAAGGAATTATATTCTGCCTAGGCTTTTAAAAAGCTACAGCAGTACCTTAGCCAAAGCTCACCGCACCCGCACCCGTTTCGTCTGAAATCCCTTCGCACGATAAACCATAATAATTCGTCATTCGAATACAGCCCAAGGCATTGGATTGCATCGGGCCGTTACAATCAATACCTTTGACATGCAACTTCGATATTTTGTCAGCCGACACGTACTGACTTGTACTTTCCACGTAAGCCTCGCGTAAGCTAACGCTTGCGTGTAAAGGCAGATGAATAGCACGAAAGGATGAGATTGACAGATTTGGGATCGGACTGCTTGTGTCACACACATATTTACAATACTGATACTCGCACTGCGTGGGTCGCAAGGCTGAAAAAAACCGGACCGTCATAGAGTTAAGGACGGCCCTAAACGAAAACGTAATTCTAACCGTGACTCATTCTAAATTCACCACTCAGACTGAGTGAAATCCGTTGAGAAAAGCAAATCGGTCGATGCTCAAATTTGAATGCTGATTTGTTCTGACGTGTCTTAGATCGTACCTTCTGCTGCCAACGTCACCAACTCCAAGCTGGCCCGATGTGCGACAGTGCCACGTGACACGCGTAAGACCCGAACCCTGAGAGCCGGCCTGCATTTCGAACCTCCCCACCCTGCCCCCCCACCAACCACCCCAAGAGTATCATTCCGCCACTCTAGTGTGTTGGGACACCTCGCGCGCCGCGGCACGTCGAATCGAAGCGGTTCGCTCGCTACGCCCTGCTTCGTCAGCGCAACCATGCTCGGGGCACACCCCCTCCAATGCCCCCACCTACCACAGTCTACATCAACAACCTTTTGCACTAGAATTAGTGGTGTCCCGAGCCTTCATGTGGCAAGGCGCGGTTATCCCACATCCCACCTGATGTCCTTCGACATCCCCACCATGCATCTTGCCTTGGGCATCGAGCTACACGCCGCTACAGCACGCCAACTGCACCCTACCTATCGTCCCACCAATTCTGGGGGATGGAGCCCAGAGCCCAACCCCCCTTCGAAATCGGCGGATCCATGGGGCTCGGCCACCAGCGGTCGAGTGACCCTTCTGGACATGTTTTACATCGTTTTCAATGCACATGGCACCACGAGACCGAGTTTGGATTCATTGGCCACATCTCTATGACGGTCCGGTTTTTTCAGCCTTGCGACCCACGTACGCGTAAGACCCGAACCCTGAGAGCCGGCCTGCATTTCGAACCTCCCCACCCTGCCCCATTACCAACCACCCCAAGAGTATCATTTGCTGGATCTGACACTGTGACACTCAAAACTGTCACATGTCACTTCCTATGGTAGGCTGGGTGACCGTCACCAGTAGACGGGAAACACCCGTTAGGTATTTATGTATGCCTCTGATTTATCTATCACACTTTTACCGTTCTGATTCCGTAACCCTTAACTCAGGGTTTATCTCTCGGTTAGATATATATTACCGACGAACCATATATCTGCCAGGTTTGGCCCCACTTGCGCTTTGTTTAGCCACTGCGAGATTGCCACCATGAGTGGCTAAGCTCGGACGCCTGGGATGGAGTGAGGCGCTCCACGCGTGAGAGTGCCGGCAGCCACGGGTATGGCCTAAATTTTGTGGGTTGATTTACGGCACGCCGCACCGGTTGGAGAAAGATTTTCTACGGGTCTTAACGTTGGATTGGTTTACGTTTTCTGGTTGGATCCCACACCGTTGCGTATTGGCCGCCGCTACCACACGACTTCCCGGAATTATTTGATCTCTCACGGCTGCCGTATCGGCGACCCGCGCGTTTCTTGGCCGCCCGAGACTGCCGCACATCTCACGTTCCATTGCCTCACTCCGCCCCTTCAGTCCTTCTCAAGATGGTTGCTTCTACTCGAGCCACCGCTAGCATGGCGAATCGCCGACGCGCACTAGCCACGATTTTTGATTCGGCAGCTGCGAGACACGCCAACACTCCAGCCACACCGCCGGCAGCTCAGCCGGCTGCCAATTCAGCAGGTGCTGCGTTCCTGGCCTCGGTGCGTACGCTTCAACGGGAGCACTTCGACATGAAGGTCTCCAAGTCCGTTCGCCAAAAGTTATTCGAGGACAAGAACGGGCGATTTTCCGGGACTAAGTGCCACGCGTCCGCGCTCTTCGCCAGGATGGTCTCTGCGCTGCAGACAGCATTTGTCACGGAGGACATTGGTTTCGCACCCCTTTTCCTACTGGACGATGCTACCCTCCCCGTCCGCGTGGAGGTCAACGCCTTATTGTTCTCCACGCTCGAGCTCATGGTTGACCGCGCGTCGCCAGCGGCGGACTGGATGGACTCCTCGCACTCCACGTTCCCAAATGACGGTAAGCGGGTGCTGCTTGAGTTTGCCCGCCGCATGATCCCGGCGGGTGACCCCTTTCAGGGTCAAGCGGACATGTTGAGCATCCGCATCTCTGCGGGCGTGGACCCGCATGACAAGATCAGCGACTTCAACGCCGCTCTGAAGGCTGCGAGAACGCGGGCGACACTCCACGATGAGGACGTGAAGGCGCTGTTCATCAAGTCCCTCGACACCGTCTTCTACCAACCGGTGGTGTCACGGTTGCTCCTTCACGATCAACGAGCCGCTCACGACCTCCTCACGATTCAACAATGGGTGCGTGAATGCTACTCCGAGCACGTGCGGGCGGGCACCGCCACGGCGTCCGCACACCGCTACTCCCACGGCACGCATTTCATGGAGGGGGCCGCCGAGCGATGACTCCGGTGGACCCGGTGAGCTCGCGGACTTGAGGACGATGGTCCTCGACTTGAAGCGTCAATTGGCCGCGTTCCTCGACACCGCCGAGTCCGGACCGGCTCCGCGGGGATTTACTCCTCGCGCGGACAAGCCGGACCGCCGCATTAAGACGCGTTTCGCGGCCTCGCCCCTCCCCAAGGGGGGGAATTGGTCGCAGTCCATCTCCAAGAAGGTAGCATTCCATCGCGACACCGGTGCGACCGTGCCGTACTGCCAAAATCAGGTGTGCGCGAAGGGCAAGGCGCGGCATTGGCATCGGGACTGCCCGAACGGGGGCCGGACCGGGCTCTCGGCCTACGCTTTCGCTGAGGAGGCCGAGAACTCGGTGTTGCCCGCAAAATTTCAGCATGCCATCGACCACGACGACGCCGAGGAGTTCGACGCCCTTTGCATGCTCGCGGGCGGGAAGCCAGACATCTTCGCCGACCTCTCCGCGTGCTCTTTCTGCGAGGAGGACGGTGAGGCCCTCGTGTCCGCTAAGGCTGGCACTGGTTTTACCACTGGTAATACCTTTACCGGTATTACCCGGTAATTTTACCGGTAATACCAAGGCCCATAATCCTTTACCATGCTCTAGTGTGGTAAAGTGCCAAATTCCCAAAATCCTTTACCATTGGTAATACCATTTTGGTATTACCATTGGTATTACCACCTGGAATCACGATTTTACCCCATTTTACCCCTGTGTTACCATGAATCCGTGACTACCATACCAGGTCACCAGCCGCCATCCATGGGTAGTGGTTCCGTGAATTCGTCTCATCGAAACTTTACTCAACATTTTCGTTGACGGGCCTGCGTGGCGGTGCCATACCCATTTAAAAATGTCGGAATCGGACATTTGGGGCAGTGCGCAAAAGTGTGTGTATAGATAATGTCCTCGTGGGGGCAGTGCGCAAAAGTGTGTGTAGAGAGAATGGCCTCGTGGGGGCAGTGTGCAAAAGTGTGTGTAGAGAGAATGGCCTCGTGGGCAAGGTTTTGAGAGTCCCTCGCACGTCGGTATTACCACGGTATTACCCAGTAAAGTATTACCGGTAATTTTACCGGTATTACCAAGGCCGAAAATCCTTTACCCGGTAAAATGCCAGCCTTAGTGTCCGCCGTCACCGAGTTCTCCGAGTTGGCGCGCGCGGCGGGGGATTCGACATTCAACGTCAACACCTTCACTGCCGACTTGCCGGTGGTGTCGGGGCCGCCCGCGCACTCCCCGCCCGCGTCGGTTGGGTCCGAGGGAGCGTGGACCGGTCCGCCGAACCCCTTCTGCCCTCCCGTCACCCGCACGTTCGCCGATTTCATTGGGAGCACGGGGGTTGCGTTGGTGCCCGACGAGCCGGCCCCGAGCATGCATTTGCTCTCCGCGGTTGAGGGGCCGGAGCGCGTGATGGACTACAAGCCCGCGACTTACGCCACGAGCGACGATGACGACGAGGACGACCCGGTGGCACTGCCGCGGCCACGGTACGGCTGCGGGAACGGCGTTCCGAGGTTCGCGAGGTCTCTCCTCACTTCCTCCTTGGTGTGCGCACTCTTTGTGATTTGTGCCGCCGCCGCGCCGCACGCCGTTGCCGGTGTCGGTGGTGCCGGTGCGCGCACATGCACGGGTCCACCGGTCGGTGGTGCTACGTGGACTGCCTCAGCAGTCCCGGCCACGCTCGGAGGCTTCGCCAACTGAACGTGATTCATGACGTGCCGTGTGCTATTCCACCTCGTCGCCACCGGCGTGAGCAGAGACGGCAGGGCCTCTATATGGCTCCGGTGCCGTGGCATCCCGGGCCGCCGCCGCCTGCCGAGTTGTTTGAGGACGGTCCTCCGCTGTCGCCGGCATCGTCTTCAGATGACGAGGCCCCACCGTCGGGCAGCACTTGGCAGCACCCCGGTGCGGTGCAGCCTCCTGTGATCGAGGATTCGTCAATTTCTTCTACGAATGATTCACCACCGGCCCCGGGGGCCGGCAACTGCTTCACAATCACGCTGCTCCGAGCCGGACCGCCAGCTCCGAAGTCCTCTAGTGGCTGAGATTGATCACACCGTGCCTGCCTAGAGGTTAAGGCTGGTGTAGCTTCCTAGATGTGCAGAAGAGCTCTCTGAATTTGAGCTGTGTTTAGGGTTTTGGCAAATTAACAGCAGTATCTGACAATCTTTGCTGTGAACTGGGACCGCCCTGACCAAGAGTACAGGCCCCCGGTTATGCTACAGTTTCCTCCTGAAGTTGAGTAGGGAGTTTGTTGCTTCGTTTCGCTACTAGCTACGGTCACCACCCTAGGTGGTGTGCTGGATTTGACACTGTGACACTCAAAACTGTCACATGCCACTTCCTATGGTAGGCTGGGTGACCGTCACCAGTAGACGGGAAACACCCGTTAGGTATTTATGTATGCCTCTGATTTATCTATCACACTTTTACCGTTCTGATTCCGTAACCCTTAACTCAGGGTTTATCTCTCGGTTAGATATATATTACCGACGAACCATATATCTACCATCATTCCGCCACTCTTCTAGTGTGTTGGGACACCTCGCGCGCCGCACGAATCGAAGCCGTTCGCTCGCTACCGGCCCTGCTCTGTCAGCGCAACTAATGCTCGGGGCACACCCCCTCCAATGCCCCCACCTACCACAGTCTACATCAACAACCTTTTGCACTAGAATTAGGGGTGTCCCGAGCCTTCATGTGGCAAGGCGCGGTTATCCCACATCCCACATGAAGTCCTTTGACATCCCCACCATGCATCTTGCCTTGGGCATTGAGCTACGCACGCCGCTACAGCACGCCAACTGCACCCTACCTATCGTCCCACCAATTATGGGGGATGGACCGTCATAGAGATATCCTGCCCCAGCCCCCCTTCGAAATCGGCGGATCCATGGGGCTCCAAGGCACCCCAGCGGTCGAGTGACCCTTCCGGACATGTTTTACTAGAATGTCCTAGTGACACAGTGAAAACGCTGAACGCCGTAGGGTTTGAGCGAGGCCGCAAATCGGGTATCACAAAATATCGAAATGAATACACGACTCTCAGGCTATCTAAGCTCTGAGGCCGTCACTAGGCAATCATACAGTAATCACTCAGTAATAAGAAAACCCGCCAATAAGAAAGTAGCCAGCTTTTTTGATTTCTTCACAATATTTAACACATAACCAGGGAAGAAGGCTTACCGTGAGAGGCCGGCCCGGGGCCGTTTGAAGTCAGCCCGGGCCGGTTGCGGGCCGCTCGATTGTTGGATGCGGGCCGTCTCTCAAGGGTCCCGATTATGAAATTTTTCGTGAAAATTGTGCGATTTTTATGATCTTGCCATACTTAAAATTAAAATTTTGCGCCTGCGGCGGGCAAATTTGAAGATTGGCCGGGCTGGCCGAAAGTGGGCCAGTAAGAATTTCAAATGCGGGCCGCTTCGAAAAAAGAAAGCCTTCTTCTCTGCACATAACACTCCATATTTAAGATCTCTATATAAATAAGAAATTTGCTAGGCTGACCTAAAATTCCTATTTTCTTAAAATCGAGTGTTTATTGTATCGTGTGTCACAGTCTAAGCTACCGAAGTCGAACTACTGAGTACAGGTAGGAAGTCACTGCACTGTCATTGTCACTATCATACGTCATACGTGGTACTGAACTACTGAATCTCAACACACCACCTCGGCTGAGGTGGCACAAGAATGTGAAACAGGTAGCTAATGCAAACTAAGAGGTCCCCGTCCACGGATCAGAACAACATCAACCAAACGGCCGACCTGCCGCCATCCCCGCTTCCGGCTAACCCTCTAAACCGAATGCTAAAGTACTAGTATATGCATGCCAACTAGGTGGACTGCCACAAGGATATGAAAATAGCAACTGGTCTCCGCCAGATCTCGCTCCCCGATAGATACTCTCATCCGATGCTGCTCAGCTCGATGGTCAACCAATACTCGAGGTCATAGAAGACGTCAAAGAAGTACAGCATGTAGTCCAAAGGCCAGAATCCAGTCAGATGTGCTTAAGGTCAGAGTAGAGCTGTCGGTGTCTAAGGTCTCATAGGGCAGGTCATAGGTACCAGTCTGTCCACGAACATAAAGTCCAGTCCAGGAGGGCACCACGTCAAAGGGCGTCAATCCAGTCAAACCAGAAAGACCCCTTGCCCGACCGCTGCCGGCACATAGGCCTGCAGCTCAGCCGGACAGAGGACCAGAGAACCTAGGAGTCACCCGCACCACTGGGGCGCGGGCGGATCGCGTCCATGAAGGACTCGATCATGCTGACGATCACCCGCACCTTGTCCTTGAGGCCAGGAAGAGGCTTGGTGAAGATATCAGCCAGGTTGAGTAAAGTATTGATGTAAACAGGCACTAGGTACCCAGCACACACCCACCCCCGAAAGCAGTGAAAACGGATCAACACGTGCTTAATCTTGGTGGATAGCATGACATTCCTCAGGATGGAGGAGGCCGCCTGGTTGTCAATCATGACAGCCACCGGGAGCTCCAGCCTGGGAATGAAGGGTCCAGAGGTACCATACATACCAGACCGCTGAGAGTGGTACTCCCGCGGACCGTCCTCATAGCCAGTGCCGTCAAATGGCACCGGCACCGCATGAAGCAGGGCATACAGGCTGCTGTCAGGAACACGCTCAGCCTCCTGATAGTGTAGGGGGGAGGCGGGGCCCATCTGACCATAACCCATAGCATGATTCTCGAAGAACGTGGCCGCACTCTGCATCCAAGAAGTGTCAGCTGCAGGGAAGGCCGTAGACAGAGCCAGAGCAGACACACCCGGCTCCTGCTGCGTGATTCTGATAAACCCGAACATCTCCACAATCATATGGATAGCAGACATGGCCCGCTGTCCAACCACAGAGGCAGCCACATACTCAGATCCAGTGGAGGACATCTCAGCATCGGTCTGGCGGGCACACACCCAATGAAGCACCATGCCGTTGAGGAACACAATGAACGACCATATCGCAAAAATGAGACACGCGGGCGTAAATGAGAAAAAAATGAGAAAGCATTAAATTGTCTGCCAAATTGGTTTTTGGGGTTCTGAATGACAAATATGAGGGTTAATTTGAATAGTCCTTGAAGGAATTTCGAAAAATCTGGTTTTTGACTCTTCAAAGTAGCCACGCGAGTCACGCGGGCGGCAAGAAAACGGGAAAGGTGGAAGTATCGTGTTAGGTGTGGAAAGTTATGATTTTGCCTTATGTTTGTGAACGAAATGTTAGATTTTTGCACTATTAGAATATGTAATATTTTGACATTTCCAAAAATGCAACTATTTGCTTACATGGGAGAGATCCAGCAGATTTATGGCCCATTTTAGGGTGTTTGGAGGGTCACGTACTAAAATTCTTCTCATCGGGCGAAAGTGAGCAGCAAAGGAGATATTTTCAAAAGCTATTGTGCTGGAAAAGTTGTTCGGGAGTGAAACCAACCAGGGGTGATGCTCCCTCAGGCTTCATGTGACCCAACATGGGCATTCAGCGGGTAAATTTGCCCTGAACAGGCTATTCCGGCACGATTCTCGGCAGCTAAGAAGACCGGTTAACTGTATTATTTCGCGGGAAACATTAAAATACGTCAGAGGCAAAATATCCCGCGGCAGGTGTTCCTACAGGTGAGCTGCACATGGATATATCGGGGCGTCCAAGGTTCAGGGTTTTAGGGTATATGTTGGAGGAGTCGTAACCGGAGGTCGTTTGCACACACCTGCGTTCGTGACATAGAACCACAGCCCGCACCTTAGACTACCTACACCAGTATGGCCAATATTGGAATATTGCAGTATTGGATATGGCCTTTCGATACTTTTACGTTTCGCGACTGCCAGTTACAACAAGCCCAATGGGTTCCTGAAGACCCTTTAATTCTCCGCTTGTGGCGGCAAGCGCGGCAACAAGCTGAAGAAGACTGGGAGGACTTCGGGCAACATGCAGTTAATCTCAGGACCTATCACTGGTGGAGTTTTTGGCCGATGTACGTCCACGGCCGTAGATCCAGCGAAAGGTTCGGTGTGAGGCATCTCGTGTACTGGTATGAGGGCGGGTGGATCTACCACCGATACTCAGATTTGGAGTGGCGGGCCTGGCGAAATAGAAACCGCTACAGCGAAACAACGCACGGTGCCCTGACAGAGCTGGAAAGCGATCTCCTGCAAGAAGATGATAGGAGATGCGCAGTTTGCGGGCGTATGTTAAGAACCTGCACCCTGGCGCGCATATTTGATGCTAGCGCGTGCAATGAGGAGACGTATGCTTGGTAGCTAACACTTATGTCACGTGCCTGTACACAAATAAACCGTATATTTACATGTATGAAAAACAATAAGTTTCACGCCGTGTTGCCATTGTAATCTAGTGTGCGTGCCACGAGGAATGAATGAGGCTGTGTTGCTTACCTTCACCTACCTGTCCAACGCCTCGGAGGCCAAGTTTTCCCTGGCCACCTTCAGAAGTTCTGCCTTTTCAGGTCCTCCTGGAACTCCGCCGACAGCAGGTTTGCCAGGAGGTTCGTCCCAGCAAGTCAGGATCTCGCTCGCATCGAAGTCGTACCAACCTGTCACTTTCGGAGCGGCTCTCCGGAAGGCGTTCTCCGCGAACAAGCTGTTCAAGTCAGAGAAGGTTTTGCTTGTTCTCCTCGTTCTCGGCATAAGCAGAGGCGCACATGGAAGCCAAAACCCCCACTTCACTCTGTTCGTGTTCAGATCCACCTCCAAGACCTCCACGAAATGCATGGGCATGGACACGGCGTTGTTCCCAGGCATGCGGATAGTAAAGCTGCAGCCGTCGTTGCCCGCGGCCACCGTAACTGCGAAACTTTTGCCCGCACTCTTCCCCAGCATGTCGATGGTGTAGTCCGTAGGAAGGTTACGGTAGGCCAACGGTATGTCGTCGTCCGGGTCGTCCGAGTCGTCCTCGTCGTCCTCGTCGTCCTCGTCGTCCTCGTCCATCGAGACGCCTGCGAACTGTCCAGTGGCCGCCTCCGGGCGATGCGCGTTCTCCACCTGCTCCGCAATCTGCTTTGCATCCTCGAAAAAGCAATCGTCGTCAGGAGCGAAGCTGTCCGTTATAAGGGCGCCTGTCGGACCGATCACAGAGGCCGCTCGGAATAGCACTCGTCCCTTTTCACGACCCCGCGCTTGTCGAGACTTCCCGGGTGGAGACTTGCTCCCTGGGGACGCCTTTGCCAATGGCGAAC
Organism: Cymbomonas tetramitiformis; assembly: GCA_001247695.2. Taxonomy (NCBI): domain Eukaryota; kingdom Viridiplantae; phylum Chlorophyta; class Pyramimonadophyceae; order Pyramimonadales; family Pyramimonadaceae; genus Cymbomonas; species Cymbomonas tetramitiformis. The sequence continues at coordinate 13,676 of LGRX02032129.1, read as the reverse complement.
TGCGTGCACGCTTGTCGCTTGGAGCTCGTGCGTGATCTCCCTGTGGCGCTGCAGGAGCAGGGCATCCTCGGCCACCTGCGCCTGGCCCTCGTGCTGCCGGTGCCTGTGGTCGAGTAGGCATAGCTTCGTTGGTTTGCGGGCCTCGCGCAGCAGCTCCTTCTCGTCGTGCCTGTGTAGTGGCTGTTACAGCCTCGAGTGATGGCGCCGCCCGCGCAGCTCCGCCGGCTTCGGAAGTTCTTGCAGGCAAGGCCTGCTCCGTACCCGGCGACGCTTCCTCCCCGGTTTCCTCACCTGTCGTCGCTCGGCTTTTTTTTTCGAAGGACTCTGAGTTGTTCGTGGTGGGCCTTTCGGGCGACATCCGTCGCTTCAAATAAGGCCTTCGCCAACGGCTCCTTGAGTGGGCGTTCAGGAAGTTCAACTCCCAGGTGGTGCAACGCTGCTTTACACTCGGCCACCGTGTACCTGCAATGGCAGCCGACGCGTAAGACATACAGCTAAGACTCAGGTAGGCATAATACTTGCAAGACCCAACAATGAAATCGAGGTGCTCGCAACCGACCAACGGGACGAACCAAAAATCGACGGACTCGACGTCCCTCGCTTTCTCCACGCACTTGCGCACGATCTCTTGTGGAGGTTTCCGCGGAAGGTCCTTGCTTAACACGTTGCGACCATCGGATAACACTTCGAACTGTTCGGGCATCGTCCGTTCTGGCACCTCCTCCTGCACTGGCTTCTTGTGCCAGGCGTTCTCGTAAAGCTCCTTCAAATCCACAGGAGCCTGTGGGGTCGGCGTCGGTCCAGCCCAGGCATCGTAGTCCTCGGCGGTCTTGGGCAAGGGAAAGTACCCGAGCAACGTGTCCAGCGTGTCACTTGGAATACGGTAGTGGATGTAGTCGCACATGCGACTGAAAGCAGTGCGAGTTTCCCTCTCTTCCTTCGGGTCTAGCGGCTTCACCCCTTCTAACGTGGGGCTGCTGTCGAAAGCTGGGTAAGTTTTCATTACCTCCAGGCCCTTACGGAGATCCTCATCCACTCCGTCAGGCATGTGGTTTGCGTATTGTTCTCCAAACTTGTACTTCAGCCGTGTAACACCATCCACGTCCTTCTCGAAGTGCATCAGGTGTGTACGCCTGACTTTCCCAGAATAGCCTTCAAACTTTGGGTTTATGTGCGGCTCCAGCCAAGCCTTGAAGTCCAACTGTTGGCCTTGTACGTCCGTGATTTTGGTGAACTTCTTCACCGGCCAGCTTCGTAACCAGCCAATCCACGATTCCAGCGTCAACAGCCACACTCCAGATTTGCGCGCGTCTTTCCCAAATATGAACATCTTGATGAGTCCAAACCAACCGTCGCAGTCGTTATGGGTGTGCGCGACCATCAGACGGTGGAAGACAACCACGTTGTAAATATTGTAGTGCACCAACACCGCACAAAACGCGAACGTGTTCTTGTTCCAGTTTTCTGAGCCACCATCCAGCTGCAAATGAAGCTCCTTCCGGAAGTAGCGCTTGCCCGCGCGACCTTGTGCGGTGTAGTGCAACAAGTTCCACAGTGTCGTGAGCAGCATGTTTGCACCCTTAGCCCCGCTCCAAGGGAGCCCAACGGAAAATAGAAGCAACGAGCCATGAAGTATCGTGAGCTGCAGGTGTAGGTTAAAGAAATGCTGTTTCTTCTCGCTGATGCCCTTAACTTGATGCGGGGCATGCGGAACAACCGTGTTCTGATTTGCCGCGCCGTCCGCCGCTATGGAGTCGATCCGACCGTCAGGGTCAGAACCCTCCTTCCGCCTGAGGTCATAACACGTGCGTTGCAACCTGTGAATGTAGTCGTGTCGCGCGAAACGAGCAGAATAGGCGTCCCAGCGTGCAGGTTCGCGACCCTGTTGTCCAAGAAGCTGAGCCCTCTCTGCACCCAGATCGTCACATGTCGTGCAGATTCCGGACACCTCCACCTTCGCCCTTACCGTTATGTCTCGAGCCTTGAGCAGGTTTTTCACGTATATTTTGAAGGTTTCAGCACATACTGCCCACTGGTCCTCTGTGTCGAACTTATACAAGTCGTACTGCACACCATAATCGATGGGTGGAATTTGGCGCGCACCACTTACCGGCATCCTCTGTGGTGCTCCTTTCAACATATTCGAATCCGCCCACTCGCGGAACACCTCCTCGTGGTAGGAAATCTTCGTCACCACCGCCTTCGCCACAGGGAATGCAGTTGTTGCCGGTAGTTCCCCCTTCTCTTCAAGGATAAGTGCCTTATATCGCTGGTACGAGCTCCTGGGGAGCGCCCACACTGTTCTGAACGCCTCCTCGCAGATCTCCTTTTCGAAAAGCTTCAGGGTGCCAATAACACGCTCTCCAGACTCGCGCTTCACGATCGCTTTGCGCATAGTTGCCATAATGTAAGACTTGAACTCAGTTTGGCCCATGCGCTCCTTATGGTCCATATTGCCCTTGAATGTGCTGAACAAGAAACTGCAGTTCCGATCGCACCCACAGCTGAAACCGCCCTCGCATAGTCCGGGAATATTGGACTGTGCAATTTGAAGAGTCTTCTGCTTTGACAATCTCCTGCCGCTGGAGTTGCTGCTATTGCTGCTCATCTTGCGAGACGCGTACCGTTGTTATGCTGTTTCATATTTGAACGCTTACCTGATATGAGGGTCCTTGTTTCCTAGAACTTGGGCGGGGTTATGACCTTGACCGCCCAAGTTTTCTAGAACTTGGGCGGGGCGATGACAGTGACCGCCCAAGTTTTCGAGAACTTGGGCGGGGCGATGACAGTGACCGCCCAAGTTTTCGAGAACTTGGGCGGGGCGATGACAGTGACCGCCCAAGTTTTCGAGAACTTGGGCGGGGCGATGACAGTGACCGCCCAAGTTTTCGAGAACTTGGGCGGGGCGATGACCGTGACCGCCCAAGTTTTCGAGAACTTGGGCGGGGCGATGACAGTGACCGCCCAAGTTTTCGAGAACTTGGGCGGGGCGATGACAGTGACCGCCCAAGTTTTCGAGAACTTGGGCGGGGCGATGACCGTGACCGCCCAAGTTTTCGAGAACTTGGGCGGGGCGATGACAGTGACCGCCCAAGTTTTCGAGAACTTGGGCGGGGCGATGACAGTGACCGCCCAAGTTTTCTAGAACTTGGGCGGGGCGATGACCGTGACCGCCCAAGTTTTCGCCCAAGTTTTCGAGAACTTGGGCGGGGCGATGACCGTGACCGCCCAAGTTTTCTAGAACTTGGGCGGGGCGATGACAGTGACCGCCCAACTTTTCGCAGACTTGGGCGGGGCGATGATAGTGACCGCCCAAGTTTTCGAAGACTTGGGCGGGGAGTTTCGCAGGGTTAAACAGAGCCCGTTGTGCTGCATACAAAACTTTTCGCAATGTCATCTTTTCTACCGTCAATTGTAATAGGTCTTTTGGAGGAGGTGTTTCATGATGATGATAAACTTCTGGAAGATATCCAGCAGTTTAAGAATGACGGCACGCAGTTGAAGACGGATTCGGCGGTGATAGCGCGGTGCGTCGGGAAGGAGAAGGCGGGTGTTGATAGGGCTGCGCTAGAAGATTTGGGCCTTGCCATCGGGACAAAACAAGAGCTCGCTGAGGTTGAATCCCTTAAGTTAGTAGACGAAGAAGGGTTTGGGTGTCTTCGGAAAGGTTGCCTGTTCAGCTTGCACTCGGAAGATGCGTCGCGTCGGAAGGTGGACATAGACATAATGCGACGGTTCGATCGCTTAAAAAAAGTTTGCGCACCTTGGACCGGAGACAGCGAGGACCAAAAGGCGAAAACGGAGTGGGAACGATTTGCCCACCAGACCTGCGTGGATCTTCTGGAGGATATGAGGGATAGGGCAGCCGTGTCTGTCTCCTCTCAACCATCATCCCCAGGTACTGTTCGAAAACCTATTTTTCACTTTGGCGCGTCCTCCGTGTTCTTGATGGAACATCGCGTGTCCTCAGGTACGGTGCCGGGAGATGCGTTCGTCCGCACGCACCTCTGCAGCATCCTGAAAGAACCATCTGAAGCACCTCGCTTGCTTCGGGGGAACGATACGGACCGTGGGGAACTCGTTGCTTTCAATCTCGCCGCCGAGATTACGGAGGCCCCGGCCTATGTTTTGTGTGTTGTTGCTCACACAATAGAGGAAAACAAGAAGGTCATGGTCCGATATTTAGATTCTACGGGGTCAGGACACAGTCTTCTGGAGATTGCTTTAGACGTGGCAGAGCGACGTACACTACATCGTGCAGCCTGAAGGTCGCGAGGCTTTCAATCTGGGGCAGCGGATGTTGAGCCTGCTTCAGGATGCCCACAGTCGAAAGTTGGATGAGTCTGAACGGCAGGAACTTGACAGGTATTTCGACGAAATGACTTACGAGGACGCGAAGTTTGCGGTATATATGGGGCAACAGTTGCCTGCCGGGTCGGCCTTCAGAGAAGTGGCGCTCATGACGAACGAGGAGATCGACACTGTGCACGATGGGTTACCGTATGGCTCGGGGAAACCAGAAACACCAGCTGCACCAACATTTATCCAATCAGCAACAGCGCATGATTGGGATCCGCACGGTAGGAGCCTTTATCGGATAAAGCTGCTGCAGAAGAAGTACGAGCTTCTGCAGGACGGCAGTGACAACAGCGGACAGGGCAGCGCACATGCAAGCGAAACTACAGGCGTTGGTGATCCCCGAACACTCGCTGAAATGGAAACCAAGCGTCGCGACAGCCTTGCACCCATGACGTCTCGGATTTCGCTAAGACAGCGTCTGAAGCCTTGGAGCAGGGGGACTTGGGGGAGACGGCGGTGTCCTCTGGCGAAGCCAGTGGTCCTACGTTGTTGAATCAGGTACCAGATGTCGTGGACCTCCCGGGCTTCATGTTGACTGGGTTGGACGAGGAGACCGATCAAGGGTGGGATCCCGTAGCGCTGGCACAAATGGTACTTCAAGACAACCCCCTTGCCAGCGAAGAACACGAGACGAGGGGTGCGGTGCCTGACCAGCGCATGCAGGTAATTGAAAATTGGACGTTGCAGGCGCCATACACCTACGCTGACCTGGTCCTGATGTTGCAGAACAGTGGCTGTGAAATCAGCGAGCCATTTGATTTTAACCAGACTCATACCCCGGAGATGGAAGAAGTGCTTAAAGGTTCTGCAGCCTGCACGGACGCCACCGACCCTTCGACCTGGGAGCCCAAAAGCGATAAGGAGCCGGAGCCGCAACGATGGGGGTTTCTTCTGTCCTTCAAGCTGAAGAACAAAAGGCTGCAACCCGAGTTGGCGTTCGTTTCGACGGTGAAGACCATGTTGTACGAGATGCCAAAGGACTGTCCTTACGCGGACGCCATCCTTATATTGCATCCCCGACACGAATGCGAAGTTTTGGGTACTGTTCAAGAGGCACTATTTTTTTGTATCGAAAAGTTCCAGGAGGTGGAGGGTATTACGAGGATTGCACTGCCAGCAGGCAAAGGTCCTATAGATAAGCTGAAAACCACGATAGCAGCCGACCCGAAGACCAGCCCGAAATATCTCGACGCGCGTCTTTCCGAGGAAATGGGGAACAGCGGGGTGATTGTCAGTTATCAGAAGTTTGTTCCTGATCAGCAGGTAAACAAGATACTGAACAAGAGCGGCATACTGGAGGGAAAGTCGATCATCCCAGCCTTCAAGGCTTCTATCAAGTGCGAGCGGTACCTGGAGTTCCGGTTTGAAGTGGTGCAAGGGATGAGGGTGTCCACCACCATGCACAAGGAGTTTCGAGGTGTCCACAGGTTCGTTTGCCTGACCATGAACCTGTCACTGACCCAACTTCATTTGTAACACATTCGTTTGTAGTACATAGTCAAGATATATGAATAAGGAGGTTGTTGGTGCCCACGCACAGGTTCGTTTGCCTGACATGGGTTGGCCAGTGGCACGCCACTTACATGGCGATAAACGGCAATGACCCCAAGCCGGGCGACGTTACTTGCACGATGTTCCAGGCTCCCGCTGTGTATGAGCGGAAGCTGGAGATGAAGCGAAAGGAGAAGTATGCCGGCGACTACCCGCACGTGCGAATAACAAAGAAGAGTGGCTCGAAGGCTTCTCTGACAGGCGTCGTCACGCGCCTGGTGGAAGACAGGAAAGAGGGGCAGATAACCAAACCTGAAATTGAGAAGGAGAACGAGCACTACAGGTTGTTCAATAAGGTCCTGGGGATGTTCTGGAAGAAGATCGAGGAAGCAGAGAAGCTGGGCAAAGAGGCTGGTGGGAAGTTTGAGGCTAGGAAGTGGTGCTTGGCGGGCAGCGTTTTCAATAAAAACGCCCCTGCGCGAGTAGTGGGGAAGATCATCTTAGGCAACAAGGGCCAAACCGCCGTGTATGAGGATTTCCCGACTGGAAGCTCGCGGAAGGCGCCTTCCACCCTGAAGACCACGACCCCTATCCCAGGCGGGAAGGGCAAAGCCCCGGTAGTGCGTGTACCTATGGATCTTGCCGAAGAGGATGACAGCAGCGACGAAGACATGGGCGACGTCGGACGGCGAGGGGGGAAGAAGCAGCCTCCGCCGGAAGCAGTTGCCATGCATGTGGCTAAGCAGGTGAGTACGGAGTTTTGCTTGAGTTACAATCGTCTGTTTTTTTTGTTACAGCTTGGTACGTACTGACCGATGTTTTGTTACGCATGGACGGACCTCCGCAGAACGTGAAAGAGGGGGAGTTGAGGAGTGCCTTGCTCGCGGTGTCGGTGAACGACGAGACGCGGAGGCTGCAGAGCGTCGGTGACAAGCGGAAACGTGAAGAAAGCGAGCGGGACCTTAATGAGCTGAAGAAGGCCAAGGAAGCAGTGGAGGCCGAGAAGAAGAAGGCGGATGAGACACTGGCGAGCCTTCGAGAAGAGATGCAGAAGAAGGTGGAGGATGAACGTCTGCGTGGGGAAAAACAGCTGGCTTCGGCCCTGTCTGCCGAGCGAGACGAAAGCCGTAAGACAGTGGAGCTCCTTACGACGAAGCACGCTGAAGCCCTGCAGATGCAGATGGCCGAGGCGAAGCAACGGGAGGAGACTCGTGCCAAGGAGCACCAGACAACATTGGGTTCATTCTGGTCAGGGCAGCAGGTGTTGCTGGAGGAGAACACGAAGGCGCAACAGGCTTTGCTGGAGGAGAACACGAAGGCGCTTACTTCTCGGGACTCGCTTTTGAAGGAGGCACAGGAGTCTTTCCAAAGGACCTCTGCCGAGACTGCGAAAATGGCCCACGAGGCCCAGGCGAAGATGCTCGAAAATAATGCACTGGCCCAACAGAGGATGCTGGACAAGAACGCGGACACCTTGGATAAGATTAACAATCACCACGCCGCGGAGGCTGCAGCGATGAGGGAGATCCTGAAGACAGCCGTGCAGGTAGGAGCTAGTTGTTACGTTCAAGTTGTTTGTGTTTATTGTGGAGGAGGGAACTCTGGCTTGAGGTCCAGATTGAAAGACACGGAACTTGTAACTGGTGTGGGGGGGGGCGGTTGGTACGTCACCGGTAACAGGCAGTAACAGCAGCAGGCCCGTTCGCCCAAATGTTCCAACTGGGCGGAGGAGGCTTTTACCCGGGAGCGCCAGCGCTCGGCGCAGTAGGAGGGTCACCTGCTTTAACGACGCCAACGGGCTCCAAAGTCCCGGGAGCCTCTCCTCCATCACGACCGGCGATGTTCGCTTCTCCACCACGACCAGGTCCGCAGTGGCCAGGTCAGTTCGACCTCACCCCGGCGGCGAAAGCTGACGCTGAGAAGATAGGAGAAAGCCTCTGGACAGACTTGAAGTGCGAGGACACGGACAAGAAACGGTCGGCGATCGCACAGTACAACGGGTACAAGGAGCTCGCCCAGCACCTGGAAGTGTCTGAACAAGTTCTGCGCGCCAAGGTGATTGTGCAAACGTTTGACCTGTACATGTCTGTTAGCAAATAGGTAGGTATGCTTAATAAGCCAGCCAGCAAACGAACTGAGAGATCGCACCTGCACTGCCATCGTATGTACCGGCCTGTACAATGAATAATACCGCGCCCGCAAGAAAACCCCTAACCCTGGGTGCTTTGACTGTTCAAATAAAGACTGTATATTTTCATAGCACCAACGTCTTATCTGGTAGCATTCTTCGTGCCTTTTGTCGGTTTTTGTTGTTTTTTTGTGCTACGCACACAGTTACAGTCTCGTGCAGACCTACACCCCCTAGATTTAAGGTTGGTGCCACCGCTTTTAACATTAAAGCCTCCCATTCTCGGGGTGTATGTAAGATATGAACAAAAGTTTCTTCAGACTCAGTTTGTTTGGAATGACTTTGACGTATCCAATATGAAAACATCGTCATTATCACCACTTTCAACAAATGGCGCTTGAGCACCACCCGAATCACGGTGACAAATCGCCTGGAAACCCCAAATTTCGGGCTATACTCTAAAATTTCAAATTTTTGAATAACGTGTCATTATCTACTCTCCAAATGCTATCTAGTCATATAAAAAAACCTCGTTATCATAACTTCCGCCGATTGACACCTGAGCACCGCCCGAAACGGGGCGAAAAATCGCCTGGAAACCCCAAATTTCGGGCTATACCCTAAAATTTCAAATTTTGAAATAACGTATCATTATCTACTCTCCAAATGCTATCTAGTCATATAAAAAAAACCTCGTTATCATAACTTCCGCCGATTGACACCTGAGCACCGCCCGAAACGGGGCGAAAAATCGCCTGGAAACCCCAAATTTCGGGCTATACCCTAAAATTTCAAATTTTGAAATAACGTGTCATTATCTACTCTCCAAATGCTATCTAGTCATATAAAAAAAACCTCGTTATCATAACTTTTTAAAAAATGAGAATATAATGAGACACCCGCGTGTCTCATTTTTGCGATATGGTCGTTAATGCCCCCCGAGTAGGAGAGGCACCCGTTGAGTTTGTCACGAGCATGGTCAGCATCCGAATGCACCTGTATTGTGAGCACAGAAAGCGGTGCAATGGGGTAAGCATAACGGATACGGTAGTGCCGTGTGAAGCAAAGATACTGAGCCACTCTCTGAAGTGCCTCCCAGGCCTGAGCTGAGGGGCACGAGGAGAACTGTGCCAGATATATGACCGAGTAGTAGACATCTGGCCTGGTGCACGGTGCAATCCACAACAGGGACCCGAGCAGTGAGAGGTACGGGGTGATAAGGGTGAGATCAGGGTGCTCCGGCTTCTGGATAACGAGGTTCCCATCCATCACGGGTCATATGTGGACTGGGTGAAGTGCATTCCCTGATAGGTGAAGGACTTCATGAATTTGTTGGCCAGCTTCCGGTGCCAGGAAGCACCAGCTGTCCGTCCGTAGCCCGTAGAGAGCATAGAGCAGCTTGGCATAGCCATATCTGCCCTTATACTTATAATTATCCAGAGGGGAACCGCACATATATAGGAACCTCCAGACGGGCATGAACAAAGGCCTGACTGACGTCAAAGTGATAGACCATAACCCCCATACCAGCAAAGATAATAGACAGGATGAAGAGAAGGCGGAAGGTGGGCAGGTCTGCTAGTACCGTGCATGCAGTCGCAGCCTGGGTGTAGCCCCAGTGCCACGTGGCCGCCACGGCCATCCGAGCTTTATGAATTTGGACGGGCGGCAGGCCATCCCGTGGCTTCCAGGGTTTGTTCAGCACAAAGACGGTGCTGGTGGCAATCTCACCGTCCGGGAGCTCCTCCACTGGCTCTATCTTACCCTGGTCAATCAGAGGCTGCACCTCCCCACCGGTAAGGGCTGTTCCATTTATTGTCCTATGGGGGGGGGTGGATGGAAGGCGCCCTACATTCTGGGAAAACCAGAAGACGCGTCTTCTGAACGTCTTCTGAACGTCTTCTGAACGTCTTCTGAGACGTCTTCTGGGTCCAGAAGACACCCAGAAGACGTCCAGAAGACGTCTTCTGCGCGCATTCTAATGTCTACCATCTTCTGGTTTCCAGAAGACGTTCAGAAGATCTTCCGGGAAGACGTCCAGAAGTTATCTTATGGACGTCTTCTGTATGACTTCTGTACATCTTCTGAATTCCGGAAGATGTCTTCTTGATATCTTTTAGGTGTCTGCTGTACATCTTCCAGGAAGATCTTCAGGACGTCTTCCAGAACTCAGAAGATGGTAGACATTAGAAGTCGCGTAGAAGACGTCTTCTAGATGTCTTTTGGATATCTTCTGGAACCCAGAAGACGTATAGAAGACATCTTCCGGAATCCAGAAGATGTACAGAAGTCATGCAGAAAACGTTCAGAAGATATCTTCGGGACGTCTTCTGGACGTCTTATTATATATATACATATCATTATACAGACATTAGAAGACGTCCAGAAGATGTCTTCTGGACGTCTTCTGCACATCTTCTGGGACCCAGAAGACGTCTTCCGGAATCCAGAAGATGTACAGAAGACGTCCAGAAGACATCTTCCGGACGTCTTCTGTAACTCTACCAAAAGTCAATATACGTATGCGTTCAGGTTACACGCATGCAGTTCGTTGGCAGGATGATACACATGGAACAAAGAAGAAGGTTTTTTTACAAAGCTATTTATTTACATATTTACAGTTTCAATCATCAGAACCGTCTTCACTGTTACTAGCACTAGAAAGGATTTCCTTCGTCGGAGACCCCGCTTGGGAGCTGGTGGTTTCGTAGGCCCGATGCAAGTTCTCCTTGAAGATGGGGCGGAGGTGGCTGATGGGAACCACCAGGCCCCACTTTGACTTGTCCCCGAAGGGGTACGTCTTCTCCTCCATCGCAGTGAGAAGTTGGGACCCGAGGCCACCCGGCCCGGCGATCTTGTCGTTCGCCTTGAGGCCCTTGCCGTACATCTTCTCCAACCCGACAAAGGCCATTTCCATGCCATTTTGCCAGGCGGACAAGAGCAACGGGGCGTTGTCAAAGCCAACGTCGTCCTTGTCTACGGCCAAAGAGAGCACCTGGGTGCAGTCACACAAAAGTTTACGATCAGCTGCAAATGTCACTTACGTAATTAAAGAAACTAAATACATATCCAGAAGACGTGCGGAAGATACCCAGAAGACATATGTGATATCTTCTGGATATCGTGTATTCTAAGGGTTGTGCTTGCAGAACCATACCTTGATGCCAACATAGTCGCCTTTCAACCGAAGGCCGGTGACCGACTTCTTTTTCGTTGTATACGACTTCAAGCCATGGGCGGCCACATCCTTTGAATTGGGTGGGTGCGTTATCACCCCCGTGAGAAGGGGCATGTCCGCGGTCCATATCGCGGACTTCCCCTTCTCGTGGTAGAACCCCGTGGGGAGTATCTCCGGATCGTTCACCAGAGACTCCACCACGCAGTACAATACCACATGGCTACCCACCTCAAACCCCTCTTCAGCATCCTCCGCCACCGCCTTCTTCTTCCCCTTCGGGTCCTCCGCCACCGCCTTCCCCTTCGGGTCCACCGATGCCGCCTTCCCCTTCGCCTTGTTGTCCTCCGCCACCGCCTCCGCCACCTTCCTAACCTTAGAGCTGCCCGCCTTTTTTTCCAGCTCCTCGATCTGCGTCTTTGACTCCAACTCGAGCTGCAAGCATGCCGCCACTGAAACAGGCATATGTTAGTATGTTATACAAGAAGACACTCAGAAGACACTCAGAAGACACTCAGAAGACAGTCAGTCATACTTGCCTATTAGCTAAGCCCTATTAACTAAGGAAGACGTGCAGAATACTCTCAAAACGTCTCTGAGGTGTCCTGGTGACGTCTTCTTGGTGAGACAACAAAACAGGTGAAACAGAAATTAATTAAGCAAATTAACGTACCCATCTCATCCTTCGCCTCACCGTCCAAGGCGTCCAAGGCGTCCAAGGCCTTGGCGGGCAGCTCGTGCAGCACCAACCCGTCGATGCTGAGCAACGCTGCCTTTTTTTCCTCGTGCGTTGGGTACTTGGTTCGGGCGTCGGTCTCAATGACCAACGCCTGAATGGCGTCCGTGTGCTTGCGGTAGTATGGGTGGGCGGTCCGGGAGGCTTGCCAAACCCACTTTCCCTTTTCGGTGCCCCTCCCCGACACACAGGTATACACCCCATACCTCCAAAATATTCTAAAATCGCAAATCATGTTCCTGAGGCGCCTGCTCACATCACGAACATCGTAGTCGTCGCTGCAGGCCAGGACTTCCTCCCTGAAGGCCGTAGCCGCAAACGCTTGGTCTGTTACGTTAAGCAGCGGGTCCAGCCGCCCGTCGCAAATCCGCTCCACCATGATGCGGGTGAAGTCCGCTTGGAAGTGGAGCCCGCCCGTCTTGGACAACTTCTTCTTGGACTCCCCGCGTTGGTTTCCCCCACCGCCTCCGCTCCCCTCCTCCCCATCCCTTGCTACGAGCCACTTGATGAAGTTTTCGTCGCTGGCGTTGCCTCCCACCGCCGCGACGAACGACTCAAACTTCTCCCGGAGGTCACCCTCCTTCACCCCGCTGGCATTCTTTCGTTTCAAGGAATTAGACATTTTGTTTTCTGAGTTCTTTAAAAAGTCAAACTGTGCTGGAAGTATCGTAAACGGGTACTTTTTAGCGCCGCAAAGATGCCTGGAAGACGGGCAGAAGGTCTTTCGCGTGTCTCTGACGCATCCCGTTCCGTACCCCGGTGATCGTACCGGTATCGAAACGACACCAACGTTCAAACAGTGCCGTCGATCAGCGAGCCCCTTTACCTATCGCGTCGGATCGGTCGAGTGAACTCTAGATGGTTTTTTACGGGAAAATCGAGGACTCTCAACGGTTTCGTACCGAGTTCGTACAGTTCGTACAGTCCGAGTGGTGGGGATGACCTGTTGCCCGGTCTTCGGGCCGTGAGGCGGCGGTTCAAACTCGCCGTGGGGCTGATGCGACATGAGCCGAACGACGTGTAGTGATCGGGCGCCAATAGGAGCTAATGACGCTGGCGTCTTTAATTAATTAAGGCCCTTCAGACGCCATACCCTTTTCCGATTTGCAGTCTGGAGTTTCTATGGGGCCCAGATTTTTCCTGCCTTTGATCCACAGGTGGGAAATCGTTTTTCGCGATCACGGTGACACTGACCCCGTCGAATTTCGTGCTTGTAAGTTTTTTGGCACCCCTTCCTCATCTTTCGTCCCGTCCGATTAAGACGGGGGGGTTTATCTGGACCGCAGATTGCACTGTCCGCTGCGCGCGTGATCGACTCTTCGACCGTTGCTAGGAGTGATGGTGCTCTAAAACAAGAGCAGTTTCTTCTACCAAATTAGGCGGCCGTTTTAACTTAGTAACTTGGTACGTTTGACCCTCTCCCGAACAAACCACTTGTTTTTTTTGCAATTCTACCTTCACAGTACGGTTTTGCCCAATATTGCGCACCTTATATGTTTTTTTGTTTTTTCGCGATTTTTTATAGTTTTTTTCCAAAAAAAATACAAAAACACCCAAAAAACATTCGGAAGATACCCCAGATATCTTCTGTGCATCTTGTTACCCTCCAGAGATGTCTTTGAGGAAGACATGTCTTCTGGAAATCTGAAACTTGTAGAAGTTCCACAAAACGTCTTAACACCCCTCTTCGGGGCGTCTTCCTCATTTTTTTGACGATCTTCTACGCGTCTTCTAATGTCTACCTAGGGCCTAGGTAGACATTAGAAGACGCGTAGAAGATCGTCAAA
>LGRX02032127.1:0-27160 GCA_001247695.2 Cymbomonas tetramitiformis | reverse complement strand
CCAGACTCCGTTTTCGAGCACTGGGGGGGTACGACCGGTAGCACTTCATTTTTGTCGCATGATCTATTATTTTTGTCGCACCATGCGACACAGCAATTATATTCTGGGGCGACAAAAGTGAGTACGGGACTCATTATTGTCGCAGTGCGACAAACAGTGAGTAGGGGGCTCATTATTGTCGCAGCGACACAAAGAAGACTGATATTTACGGACAGATAATTTACGGAAATTATACAGCAGATTATGGACTATAAACATAATATTACAGTTTACGGAAGAAACATATGCAAACTAACTAACAATTGGTAGGAGAATGTGCTCACGTTAGCAAAGCATGCTCGATTGTCTACTCTATATTCATTACATAACTATGCTTATACATCTTTACAATAAATGTGCAGTGCATACTATTTCGAATGTGAAGTCAGGTATGAACAAAACAAATCCTGTAAACGATTGACTTCTAAAATCTAAAATCTAAAAGATAAGCAGGTTGCTGGGCACCGCAACATGCATTTCGCCAGCGATAAAAGTAAAACTGAAATACCTGCACAAAGCGAACGCTAAAACGTCAGAACCAAGTGATAAGATATTGCAAACATCATAAAAACACGCAGGCATACAAACATTCGAAGACAATAAGCAAAATAGCTCAAACTACACTCTTCACAAATTCCACACAGCAACATGCGTATCGCCAACGAGCATGAAATAGTTGAAATACCTGCACACGGTAAACGCAAACATGTCAGAAATAAGATGAACGACAAACCAACCGCACACGCAACGAGAAACAGCACACACGCGAAACAGGCATTCAGGAATGCGAAACAGGCAGTCAGGAATGCGAAACAGGCAGTCAGGAATGCGAAACAGGCATTCAGGATATCCTGCAAAATTACAGAGAGCAAAGTCAGTGAGAGTGGTGGGACTCGAACCCACGCTGCACAATCTGTGCAGATATCGCCCTCGAAAAAAAAAACACCATACGAGAAACACGCAGAACGAACACAAAACAGGCGCTTGAAAACAAATAGCAAATTCCTGAAGAATATCAGTCAGTGAGGGCTTGTAACAACAACAAATCCGTCGGGCAGCAGTACAGCCCGTCAGTCAGCCTCGCTACAAGATTGCCCTCTACGAAGACATGCAAGGGGCGCCAGCAACCGAATGTTGCTGGCGGCATCGGACAAAGCGCAACAACGAACGTGACTTGTAAAACAAGGAAACGCTACTCAGCAAGGATGATGGGATTTAACCGGGAAATAGTTAGTATGCACGATACATTCAGCAGAACAAAACGGGACACAGCAGGCAACGGTGTCAGGTGCGCCGCAAAACGAAAGCTTAATGAGTTAACGTGTGAGTGAATATCTGATATGTGAAATCAGCCAGCCGCGGCCCGCGTGGGTCTCATGTCTGGATGAAGGTAGCGAAAATTCAGAATGAAAGTTGATGACAGACACAGTGTTTCGGGTGTGTCATTCAACTGTGACACTGTAATCTTCGTCGCAAACCCATGCCACGTCAGCATGTCTGCCAGGTGAATTTTTTTTGTCGTGTCGCAAACCCATGCCATGTCAGCATGTTGCGAAAGTCTGGAACCTGTCGCATCGCATTTGTCGCGAGGGAGCCACACTTAAGGGCTTTTTGTGGTGCAGTTTTTTAATTTACCAATATATAAATCGAAACTGATCGCGTCGCTGATTGGCTTATCCATCGTCTGCAAACCATCTCGTTTTTGTCGTGTGATCCCTTTCCCTTGTCGTCCCATATTCATGGTGCCTATCTCAGGCGCTCGCACTTCTTATTGGCGGTTATGGGCGATCAGTCCAAAACATCTCATGTAAAACACCCTGAAATCTGTAGCACGTGCGCCTTCTATAATTACTGTATACAAAAAAAACGTGCTCCTTGTACGTGCACAGTCAGCTTATGGTATTTCGCGTGTGACCCATATTCATGGAGTTTATCTAATCTCATGGCTCCTCCGATTGGCGATCAGTCGGAAATCTCTTTTATACGCCATCTGAAATCTGTCGCGCTGATAACTTCTGCATGAATATCCATAATTCGATACTACGCCCAGGAATATTCTATGCGTCTCTGATTGGCGGCAATGCTCCACCGATTTGTATAACTCTCCTGCTTGCCATCTTAAGGTGACCGGTGTGGACTGCAATATAATTATATATGGGCGGTTACTCCTGATCTGACAGGGAAATCACACTGTTTCCGTAAAAAAGGGCCCCAAAGGTGGACAGTTCTGGTAGTATCGTGTGCGTCGATGTCACTTTTTCCAGGAAAACCTGTTTCGCTCCTATAAGGGAAACGCAGGGCCTTGCAGCTTTTTTTTGAAAAAGCTGCGAACCGTCGGTGTATAATGTTGAGTATAATCGGATCTGTTTGCGACACGACAAAAAAAATACACCTCGCGACACAAAAAAGGCGCTTCCGGTCCGTGGATCGAAACCACGTTCTGATAAATGGTATGGTCT
Source organism: Cymbomonas tetramitiformis (assembly GCA_001247695.2). Lineage (NCBI taxonomy): Eukaryota > Viridiplantae > Chlorophyta > Pyramimonadophyceae > Pyramimonadales > Pyramimonadaceae > Cymbomonas > Cymbomonas tetramitiformis. The sequence continues at coordinate 24,662 of LGRX02032127.1, read as the reverse complement.
TATAGCTCAGTTGGTTAGAGCGTGGTGCTAATAACGCCAAGGTCCGCGGTTCGAGCCCGTGTGGGACTATTACTTTATTGTCATTTTTATCTTATCGACTTTGGCGGAGTCCCGCTGGCGGACGCGTGGGCGACGGCCAAGGTGTGCGCTACGGTAGAAATGCGCAAATGTACACGGTGTCCGAAATAAGAGGTAGTTATAGCTGCCACGTCAGACTACATGCTCTGGAATGCAAGGCATATCGAAGTTTTTCGGCCGTATCGATAGTTTTCGATAAGTTTCGAATTACCAATATCAATCGATATGAATACGTGCCTCGTACAGATCGATCAACATGAATAAGTACAGTGTCCAAATCAATAAATAACAATATTTTTCAAAATGAAATGCCGTTTATCGATCGATATGAATAAGTACAGAGTCCATATCAATAAATAACAATAAGTGAACTTTATTTTGCACGTATCGATACAATGATATATCAATATGGCCAGAATCTGCTTCTTCTCTCTTGTCACAAACCGCGGCTTGTCGTGTACCTTAGCCGGGTTGTGACACCTGGGACAGTAGTCCCTGTGACGAACATATGACACGCGCAGCACAATACGCGCGAGTGGTTACAGCAGTGATAGGGTACGGAAGTACGGATGGGTGTTACATCTTATTTGGAGGTAGCAACCTCGAGGGTGGCACGTTTGCCGTCAGCAGGAACATCGGCCCCAGAAGCCTCCACCCAATTACGGGCAGGAGACCCTGGCGCAGTCAGCAGCAACAGCACAGAGTACAGGAGCTCATTGGCAGCAGGCATGACAGGGACATCAGCAGCAGACAACTCAAACAGGGGTGCAATTGCCTGTGACTGCAGCGTGAAAAGCTGCTGAATTTCGGAGATCAGCTGTGAAAAAATGTCCGAAGCCGACGATTCACTGCCATGAAATTTTGCCGCTTTGTCTCCCAAAACCTTAGTTGTTGCTGTCTTCGCGCACTGAACATCGAAAGAATCTTTCCGTAACCGCTGCACGAGCGTTGCAGCCGCAGCCGACTCGTCAGCCGAAGCCAAATGCGGCGTTGTGGGGGTAGCCGAGTTTAATGCCCCAACATCATCGAAAATAGTTGCTAATTTACGCGCTCTAGCGCGAGTACGTGGCTTGTGTGGCGTATCCATTATAAAAATGACGGTGAGATGGGAATGCGGGCTAGCGGTGCGACAGTAGTGGATAATTCCGCAGCGGCCAATCCCTGCAGGAGTCTCAGCAAACAATAACACAATCAAGCAGGTCATGAGCCGAGTGGCTAATCGTGGGAGCGACCCACAAAACGCGGAGTGTCCTGCCCGCTGATCAAACGGAACGTCAAGCATAACCATACCCAGCGACGATACTCTGCCGAATAAATGCCAAAAAAAAACTGATCTCCACTTCAAAAGGAGGCCATACTGCGAAGAGAAAGCCACTGTCTAAGGGGGCGCCCACCCCATCTCTGTGTCAAAACTTAGCCAATCATGGCAACAGCTTGGCGCTGTGCCATCAGAATTACTAGGGAAGTGGTGACGCGCATAACCTGCGAAAACAGGTGTTCCGCTCGGTGAAAACAAACTGGCTAAGCTCCCATAAACAGTCCGGCCGAGTGCTTTTATCATGCATCTCGGAGACCCGGATAATACGAAGTAATGACTGACAGTACAGTATTACTGTACTGTCATCCTAGCTACTAGCGGAGTCACGGTTCCGATCAGAGACAGGTCAGGCTAGGGGCTACCAGAGCCCATAATAATAACCCTGAACCTAAAGTCCAGCAGAACAGGTGAAAATAGCGGTATATATTTCTGTGGATATATATAACAGTTTCACTGCAACAGGGACTCAGAAAGCAGTGGTGGGGAAGCCGGTGATAACAAAACTGATAGAAGGATTACGGGAGTGAGCTTTCTAGCAGGTCAGTGTCATACGGTGACACACGACCAGTGACACACGCAGCAAGGGGTGATACTAGGAGAAGCTGGACCCCCATACAGTGAGGGGGGATTTCAGCTTCCCCGTGACACCACCTCACCCCGAAGGTGTGAGTGGCCATGCAAGAGCAAGGAAAACCCTAAGCCCTAACCCAATGTCAATGTAGTGTCCAGGCCGAGGGGGCCTTTTCCAACCCAACTAGAAGCACATCCGTGCATGGGCGCTGCCTAGGCATCCCAGAGACATATAAACAGGCTAGGCGGGCTAGTCCCGCTCTACGGTCTTTTTGGTGTTGGCGCTGGTGACGATCGAAGGAATCCACGGAGTTTCTCGGAAAGCCGGCCAATCGAAGTCCTCTTCAGTGAAGCCACTTTAGAAGAACTTTGGAAGAATGAAAGCATTTTCATAAATCACGCAACGACGACACCGGCATCGATTCTAGCGGAGGTGGTGAATAAAATCGCTGAGCACGCCGGTTAAGACGGTGCGAGAGCATGCGGGTGTCGGCTATACGGTATACGCATGCAGCATTCCTTGCTCCCTGCTACTGCCGCTCCCGAACCCCCACTGCCTCCCGCTGTGTCGATGTGCCGGCTGGGCGCGCGATGGGCGCTCCCGCTGGTGGCTACTATCCAAAATGCTAGTCCTGATCCCCCACAAGGACCACTTCGTAATGGCTATATTGGTCGATGGTTTGCTTGTTGAAGCATATTTTTCAAGCCCCTTTCATGATATTTTTGAGTCAATTGAATCTTATTTTGTATGGGGTCGTCCCTAGAGTTACGACGTGAGGGTCATGCTTAGCGCGGGTGTGATTTGGGGATGTGAATTCACAAAATCATGAACTAAACCTCAGTCCTTCCACAAGGACCAGGCTATCACTGAAGTTGACAGCCTCCTCGAAGGTTCTTTATTGAAAATTTTAGCACTGACCCATATTGTCAAGTTCTCGAGCTGCTCTTTATGGAGTGTCTTGTCAAAACTTTCACCCGAGGTCATCTTGACCCTCAAAATATCGGTTGAAGCAGCACCGGGTGTCAAAACTGAAAAATGCCTTGAATTGCCTAAAATGAAATGCCTTTCGTCCGGTTCAACGATACTTACACACCAAAGTACGTGCACGTTATGGCCGTGTAGATGGCTAAACATTCAAGTATCGTATCTATATATATGATGACCATAGCGAGCAGGCAATGGTGTGGAAGTGCCATGCACGCACTCAATCTAGCATCCCCGACATCAGACGAGAGCCCAACGTAGCCCTTAGATTTTCTGACATTTGACTAACAATGATAAGACATGTCGAATCGGGTGCAAATAGATGTCCACTACGAGGCTATCAACGTGTGTTTTACGTAAACCGCAGCTTCAGTTTTACGTATACGCTGTATAATGCTACGGTGTTGCCGAATCCTTGGACGCATGCTCAGCCTCCATATACTATCGGCAAAAACTTATTGAAGATAAGATATTCGTTTTGATTGATTTGCAACATTAGAAAAAGTCCGAGTTGAAAAATCCTAGGTGAGCATGTACACATGCAATCGTTCGTTGTAGATATATGAGGCGGCTCCCGGCCAATTCGGACACTATCCAACTAATAAGTATACAACCTGTGTAGACTACCTTTCATTTGATGCACCTCCGAAATTGGTTGGCATGCCAAATCACATTATTTGAAAATAGGTCCTTGTGGGAGGACCCCATTCAAATCTGGCCCTCCCACAAGTAATCGTGGGATGAGTATGTAGCCACTGGTGGTGCGGTGCAGGAGCAGCGAGCAGGTACGTACCGGTAGGTGCGCGGTGCGGCGCGTTGATCTACTGCGCCGTGCGCCGTTTGCCACGGCCATGCATAAAACAACGCGCATCACGCGCCGCTGCGGGTGGAGGTCTGCCGGTGGAGCCGGTCGTGGTGCGCGACGGTGACCTAGGGTGGCGGAGACGTTATCCTGTACCACGAACCGACGGGTGCGTTCCGCGGCTACAGCACGATAACGCCGCTAGTTCGATCTCTGCATGCATGCGGCTTCGGGCAACATTGAGAACAACACGGCTGCAACACCGACGACTACAACGGTAAATCCACCCTGGGTGTCAGTGGGTCAGGGGAGCGCGCGCCTTCATTTCGGTTTCGCGTTGCTGCATGAGGGGGGCTCGCTCCAACCACACTGTATGCATCAATGTCAAACGATGCAACGACGCAACGTCTGGATTTTGCGAAGATGAACACCTCAACATTCGGGGAGTCAATTCGATTGCACCACCCAGCACCCTCGCCTTCTTGCTCTACTCGCACATATCACTGCATTGGTCATGCGATGGTCATTATTTCGGACGGTCAACAGCGGATGACCCGAATCGTCACGTGGTCGCGACCCTCACGGTTGATTGCTACAAAACAAACAATAATAAAATACACATGATTTATACATCCAACAATCAGAATGGCGCAGTGGAAGCGTGGTGGGCCCATAACCCACAGGTCCGTGGATCGAAACCACGTTCTGATAAATGGTATGGTCTTATAGCTCAGTTGGTTAGAGCGTGGTGCTAATAACGCCAAGGTCCGCGGTTCGAGCCCGTGTGGGACTATTACTTTATTGTCATTTTTATCTTATCGACTTTGGCGGAGTCCCGCTGGCGGACGCGTGGGCGACGGCCAAGGTGTGCGCTACGGTAGAAATGCGCAAATGTACACGGTGTCCGAAATAAGAGGTAGTTATAGCTGCCACGTCAGACTACATGCTCTGGAATGCAAGGCATATCGAAGTTTTTCGGCCGTATCGATAGTTTTCGATAAGTTTCGAATTACCAATATCAATCGATATGAATACGTGCCTCGTACAGATCGATCAACATGAATAAGTACAGTGTCCAAATCAATAAATAACAATATTTTTCAAAATGAAATGCCGTTTATCGATCGATATGAATAAGTACAGAGTCCATATCAATAAATAACAATAAGTGAACTTTATTTTGCACGTATCGATACAATGATATATCAATATGGCCAGAATCTGCTTCTTCTCTCTTGTCACAAACCGCGGCTTGTCGTGTACCTTAGCCGGGTTGTGACACCTGGGACAGTAGTCCCTGTGACGAACATATGACACGCGCAGCACAATACGCGCGAGTGGTTACAGCAGTGATAGGGTACGGAAGTACGGATGGGTGTTACATCTTATTTGGAGGTAGCAACCTCGAGGGTGGCACGTTTGCCGTCAGCAGGAACATCGGCCCCAGAAGCCTCCACCCAATTACGGGCAGGAGACCCTGGCGCAGTCAGCAGCAACAGCACAGAGTACAGGAGCTCATTGGCAGCAGGCATGACAGGGACATCAGCAGCAGACAACTCAAACAGGGGTGCAATTGCCTGTGACTGCAGCGTGAAAAGCTGCTGAATTTCGGAGATCAGCTGTGAAAAAATGTCCGAAGCCGACGATTCACTGCCATGAAATTTTGCCGCTTTGTCTCCCAAAACCTTAGTTGTTGCTGTCTTCGCGCACTGAACATCGAAAGAATCTTTCCGTAACCGCTGCACGAGCGTTGCAGCCGCAGCCGACTCGTCAGCCGAAGCCAAATGCGGCGTTGTGGGGGTAGCCGAGTTTAATGCCCCAACATCATCGAAAATAGTTGCTAATTTACGCGCTCTAGCGCGAGTACGTGGCTTGTGTGGCGTATCCATTATAAAAATGACGGTGAGATGGGAATGCGGGCTAGCGGTGCGACAGTAGTGGATAATTCCGCAGCGGCCAATCCCTGCAGGAGTCTCAGCAAACAATAACACAATCAAGCAGGTCATGAGCCGAGTGGCTAATCGTGGGAGCGACCCACAAAACGCGGAGTGTCCTGCCCGCTGATCAAACGGAACGTCAAGCATAACCATACCCAGCGACGATACTCTGCCGAATAAATGCCAAAAAAACTGATCTCCACTTCAAAAGGAGGCCATACTGCGAAGAGAAAGCCACTGTCTAAGGGGGCGCCCACCCCATCTCTGTGTCAAAACTTAGCCAATCATGGCAACAGCTTGGCGCTGTGCCATCAGAATTACTAGGGAAGTGGTGACGCGCATAACCTGCGAAAACAGGTGTTCCGCTCGGTGAAAACAAACTGGCTAAGCTCCCATAAACAGTCCGGCCGAGTGCTTTTATCATGCATCTCGGAGACCCGGATAATACGAAGTAATGACTGACAGTACAGTATTACTGTACTGTCATCCTAGCTACTAGCGGAGTCACGGTTCCGATCAGAGACAGGTCAGGCTAGGGGCTACCAGAGCCCATAATAATAACCCTGAACCTAAAGTCCAGCAGAACAGGTGAAAATAGCGGTATATATTTCTGTGGATATATATAACAGTTTCACTGCAACAGGGACTCAGAAAGCAGTGGTGGGGAAGCCGGTGATAACAAAACTGATAGAAGGATTACGGGAGTGAGCTTTCTAGCAGGTCAGTGTCATACGGTGACACACGACCAGTGACACACGCAGCAAGGGGTGATACTAGGAGAAGCTGGACCCCCATACAGTGAGGGGGGATTTCAGCTTCCCCGTGACACCACCTCACCCCGAAGGTGTGAGTGGCCATGCAAGAGCAAGGAAAACCCTAAGCCCTAACCCAATGTCAATGTAGTGTCCAGGCCGAGGGGGCCTTTTCCAACCCAACTAGAAGCACATCCGTGCATGGGCGTTGCCTAGGCATCCCAGAGACATATAAACAGGCTAGGCGGGCTAGTCCCGCTCTACGGTCTTTTTGGTGTTGGCGCTGGTGACGATCGAAGGAATCCACGGAGTTTCTCGGAAAGCCGGCCAATCGAAGTCCTCTTCAGTGAAGCCACTTTAGAAGAACTTTAGAAGAATGAAAACATTTTCATAAATCACGCAACGACGACACCGGCATCGATTCTAGCGGAGGTGGTGAATAAAATCGCTGAGCACGCCGGTTAAGACGGTGCGAGAGCATGCGGGTGTCGGCTATACGGTATACGCATGCAGCATTCCTTGCTCCCTGCTACTGCCGCTCCCGAACCCCCACTGCCTCCCGCTGTGTCGGTGTGCCGGCTGGGCGCGCGATGGGCGCTCCCGCTGGTGGCTACTATCCAAAATGCTAGTCCTGATCCCCCACAAGGACCACTTCGTAATGGCTATATTGGTCGATGGTTTGCTTGTTGAAGCATATTTTTCAAGCCCCTTTCATGATATTTTTGAGTCAATTGAATCTTATTTTGTATGGGGTCGTCCCTAGAGTTACGACGTGAGGGTCATGCTTAGCGCGGGTGTGATTTGGGGATGTGAATTCACAAAATCATGAACTAAACCTCAGTCCTTCCACAAGGACCAGGCTATCACTGAAGTTGACAGCCTCCTCGAAGGTTCTTTATTGAAAATTTTAGCACTGACCCATATTGTCAAGTTCTCGAGCTGCTCTTTATGGAGTGTCTTGTCAAAACTTTCATCCGAGGTCATCTTGACCCTCAAAATATCGGTTGAAGCAGCACCGGGTGTCAAAACTGAAAAATGCCTTGAATTGCCTAAAATGAAATGCCTTTCGTCCGGTTCAACGATACTTACACACCAAAGTACGTGCACGTTATGGCCGTGTAGATGGCTAAACATTCAAGTATCGTATCTATATATATGATGACCATAGCGAGCAGGCAATGGTGTGGAAGTGCCATGCACGCACTCAATCTAGCATCCCCGACATCAGACGAGAGCCCAACGTAGCCCTTAGATTTTCTGACATTTGACTAACAATGATAAGACATGTCGAATCGGGTGCAAATAGATGTCCACTACGAGGCTATCAACGTGTGTTTTACGTAAACCGCAGCTTCAGTTTTACGTATACGCTGTATAATGCTACGGTGTTGCCGAATCCTTGGACGCATGCTCAGCCTCCATATACTATCGGCAAAAACTTATTGAAGATAAGGTATTCGTTTTGATTGATTTGCAACATTAGAAAAAGTCCGAGTTGAAAAATCCTAGGTGAGCATGTACACATGCAATCGTTCGTTGTAGATATATGAGGCGGCTCCCGGCCAATTCGGACACTATCCAACTAATAAGTATACAACCTGTGTAGACTACCTTTCATTTGATGCACCTCCGAAATTGGTTGGCATGCCAAATCACATTATTTGAAAATAGGTCCTTGTGGGAGGACCCCATTCAAATCTGGCCCTCCCACAAGTAATCGTGGGATGAGTATGTAGCCACTGGTGGTGCGGTGCAGGAGCAGCGAGCAGGTACGTACCGGTAGGTGCGCGGTGCGGCGCGTTGATCTACTGCGCCGTGCGCCGTTTGCCACGGCCATGCATAAAACAACGCGCATCACGCGCCGCTGCGGGTGGAGGTCTGCCGGTGGAGCCGGTCGTGGTGCGCGACGGTGACCTAGGGTGGCGGAGACGTTATCCTGTACCACGAACCGACGGGTGCGTTCCGCGGCTACAGCACGATAACGCCGCTAGTTCGATCTCTGCATGCATGCGGCTTCGGGCAACATTGAGAACAACACGGCTGCAACACCGACGACTACAACGGTAAATCCACCCTGGGTGTCAGTGGGTCAGGGGAGCGCGCGCCTTCATTTCGGTTTCGCGTTGCTGCATGAGGGGGGCTCGCTCCAACCACACTGTATGCATCAATGTCAAACGATGCAACGACGCAACGTCTGGATTTTGCGAAGATGAACACCTCAACATTCGGGGAGTCAATTCGATTGCACCACCCAGCACCCTCGCCTTCTTGCTCTACTCGCACATATCACTGCATTGGTCATGCGATGGTCATTATTTCGGACGGTCAACAGCGGATGACCCGAATCGTCACGTGGTCGCGACCCTCACGGTTGATTGCTACAAAACAAACAATAATAAAATACACATGATTTATACATCCAACAATCAGAATGGCGCAGTGGAAGCGTGGTGGGCCCATAACCCACAGGTCCGTGGAGGTAGCACTTCATTTTTGTCGCATGATCTATTATTTTTGTCGCACCATGCGACACAGCAATTATATTTTGGAGCGACAAAAGTGAGTACGGGACTCATTATTGTCGCAGTGCGACAATAATGAGTAGGGGGCTCATTATTGTCGCAGCGACAAAAAGAAGACTGATATTTACGGACAGATAATTTACGGAAACTTACGGCAGATTATGGACTGTAAACATAATATTACAGTTTACGGAAGAAACATATGCAAACTAACTAACAATTGGTAGGAGAATGTGCTCACGTTAGCAAAGCATGCTCGATTGTCTACTCTATATTCATTACATAACTATGCTTATACATCTTTACAATAAATGTGCAGTGCATACCATTTTGGAATGTGAAGTCAGGTATGAACAAAACAAATCCTGTAAACGATTGACTTCTAAAATCTAAAAGATAAGCAGGTTGCTGGGCACCGCAACATGCATTTCGCCAGCGATAAAAGTAAAACTGAAATACCTGCACAAAGCGAACGCTAAAACGTCAGAACCAAGTGATAAGATATTGCAAACATCATAAAAACACGCAGGCATACAAACATTCGAAGACAATAAGCAAAATAGCTCAAACTACACTCTTCACAAATTCCACACAGCAACATGCGTATCGCCAACGAGCATGAAATAGTTGAAATACCTGCACACGGTAAACGCAAACATGTCAGAAATAAGATGAACGACAAACCAACCGCACACGCAACGAGAAACAGCACACACGCGAAACAGGCATTCAGGAATGCGAAACAGGCAGTCAGGAATGCGAAACAGGCAGTCAGGATATCCTGCAAAATTACAGAGAGCAAAGTCAGTGAGAGTGGTGGGACTCGAACCCACGCTGCACAATCTGTGCAGATATCGCCCTCGAAAAAAAAACACCATACGAGAAACACGCAGAACGAACACAAAACAGGCGCTTGAAAACAAATAGCAAATTCCTGAAGAATATCAGTCAGTGAGGGCTTGTAACAACAACAAATCCGTCGGGCAGCAGTACAGCCCGTCAGTCAGCCTCGCTACAAGATTGCCCTCTACGAAGACATGCAAGGGGCGCCAGCAACCGAATGTTGCTGGCGGCATCGGACAAAGCGCAACAACGAACGTGACTTGTAAAACAAGGAAACGCTACTCAGCAAGGATGATGGGATTTAACCGGGAAATAGTTAGTATGCACGATACATTCAGCAGAACAAAACGGGACACAGCAGGCAACGGTGTCAGGTGCGCCGCAAAACGAAAGCTTAATGAGTTAACGTGTGAGTGAATATCTGATATGTGAAATCAGCCAGCCGCGGCCCGCGTGGGTCTCATGTCTGGATGAAGGTAGCGAAAATTCAGAATGAAAGTTGATGACAGACACAGTGTTTCGGGTGTGTCATTCAACTGTGACACTGTAATCTTCGTCGCAAACCCATGCCACGTCAGCATGTCTGCCAGGTGACTTTTTTTTGTCGTGTCGCAAACCCATGCCATGTCAGCATGTTGCGAAAGTCTGGAACCTGTCGCATCGCATTTGTCGCGAGGGAGCCACACTTAAGGGCTTTTTGTGGTGCAGTTTTTTAATTTACCAATATATAAATCGAAACTGATCGCGTCGCTGATTGGCTTATCCATCGTCTGCAAACCATCTCGTTTTTGTCGTGTGATCGCTTTCCCTTGTCGTCCCATATTCATGGTGCCTATCTCAGGCGCTCGCACTTCTTATTGGCGGTTATGGGCGATCAGTCCAAAACATCTCATGTAAAACACCCTGAAATCTGTAGCACGTGCGCCTTCTATAATTATACAAAAAAAACGTGCTCCTTGTACGTGCACAGTCAGCTTATGGTATTTCGCGTGTGACCCATATTCATGGAGTTTATCTAATCTCATGGCTCCTCTGATTGGCGATCGGTCGGAAATATCTTTTATACGCCATCTGAAATCTGTCTTGCTGATAACTTCTGCATGAATATCCATAATTCGATACTACGCCGAGGAATATTCTATGCGTCTCTGATTGGCGGCAATGCTCCACCGATTTGTATAACTCTCCTGCTTGCCATCTTAAGGTGACCGGTGTGGACTGCAATATAATTATATATGGGCGGTTACTCCCGATCTGACAGGGAAATCACACTGTTTCCGTAAAAAAGGGCCCCAAAGGTGGACAGTTCTGGTAGTATCGTGTGCGTCGATGTCACTTTTTCCAGGAAAACCTGTTTCGCTCCTATAAGGGAAACGCAGGGCCTTGCAGCTTTTTTTTGAAAAAGCTGCGAACCGTCGGTGTATAATGTTGAGTATAATCGGATCTGTTTGCGACACGACAAAAAAAATACACCTCGCGACACAAAAAAGGCGCTTCCGGTCCGTGGATCGAAACCACGTTCTGATAAATGGTATGGTCTTATAGCTCAGTTGGTTAGAGCGTGGTGCTAATAACGCCAAGGTCCGCGGTTCGAGCCCGTGTGGGACTATTACTTTATTGTCATTTTTATCTTATCGACTTTGGCGGAGTCCCGCTGGCGGACGCGTGGGCGACGGCCAAGGTGTGCGCTACGGTAGAAATGCGCAAATGTACACGGTGTCCGAAATAAGAGGTAGTTATAGCTGCCACGTCAGACTACATGCTCTGGAATGCAAGGCATATCGAAGTTTTTCGGCCGTATCGATAGTTTTCGATAAGTTTCGAATTACCAATATCAATCGATATGAATACGTGCCTCGTACAGATCGATCAACATGAATAAGTACAGTGTCCAAATCAATAAATAACAATATTTTTCAAAATGAAATGCCGTTTATCGATCGATATGAATAAGTACAGAGTCCATATCAATAAATAACAATAAGTGAACTTTATTTTGCACGTATCGATACAATGATATATCAATATGGCCAGAATCTGCTTCTTCTCTCTTGTCACAAACCGCGGCTTGTCGTGTACCTTAGCCGGGTTGTGACACCTGGGACAGTAGTCCCTGTGACGAACATATGACACGCGCAGCACAATACGCGCGAGTGGTTACAGCAGTGATAGGGTACGGAAGTACGGATGGGTGTTACATCTTATTTGGAGGTAGCAACCTCGAGGGTGGCACGTTTGCCGTCAGCAGGAACATCGGCCCCAGAAGCCTCCACCCAATTACGGGCAGGAGACCCTGGCGCAGTCAGCAGCAACAGCACAGAGTACAGGAGCTCATTGGCAGCAGGCATGACAGGGACATCAGCAGCAGACAACTCAAACAGGGGTGCAATTGCCTGTGACTGCAGCGTGAAAAGCTGCTGAATTTCGGAGATCAGCTGTGAAAAAATGTCCGAAGCCGACGATTCACTGCCATGAAATTTTGCCGCTTTGTCTCCCAAAACCTTAGTTGCTGCTGTCTTCGCGCACTGAACATCGAAAGAATCTTTCCGTAACCGCTGCACGAGCGTTGCAACCGCAGCCGACTCGTCAGCCGAAGCCAAATGCGGCGTTGTGGGGGTAGCCGAGTTTAATGCCCCAACATCATCGAAAATAGTTGCTAATTTACGCGCTCTAGCGCGAGTACGTGGCTTGTGTGGCGTATCCATTATAAAAATGACGGTGAGATGGGAATGCGGGCTAGCGGTGCGACAATAGTGGATAATTCCGCAGCGGCCAATCCCTGCAGGAGTCTCAGCAAACAATAACACAATCAAGCAGGTCATGAGCCGAGTGGCTAATCGTGGGAGCGACCCACAAAACGCGGAGTGTCCTGCCCGCTGATCAAACGGAACGTCAAGCATAACCATACCCAGCGACGATACTCTGCCGAATAAATGCCAAAAAAAAACTGATCTCCACTTCAAAAGGAGGCCATACTGCGAAGAGAAAGCCACTGTCTAAGGGGGCGCCCACCCCATCTCTGTGTCAAAACTTAGCCAATCATGGCAACAGCTTGGCGCTGTGCCATCAGAATTACTAGGGAAGTGGTGACGCGCATAACCTGCGAAAACAGGTGTTCCGCTCGGTGAAAACAAATTGGCTAAGCTCCCATAAACAGTCCGGCCGAGTGCTTTTATCATGCATCTCGGAGACCCGGATAATACGAAGTAATGACTGACAGTACAGTATTACTGTACTGTCATCCTAGCTACTAGCGGAGTCACGGTTCCGATCAGAGACAGGTCAGGCTAGGGGCTACCAGAGCCCATAATAATAACCCTGAACCTAAAGTCCAGCAGAACAGGTGAAAATAGCGGTATATATTTCTGTGGATATATATAACAGTTTCACTGCAACAGGGACTCAGAAAGCAGTGGTGGGGAAGCCGGTGATAACAAAACTGATAGAAGGATTACGGGAGTGAGCTTTCTAGCAGGTCAGTGTCATACGGTGACACACGACCAGTGACACACGCAGCAAGGGGTGATACTAGGAGAAGCTGGACCCCCATACAGTGAGGGGGGATTTCAGCTTCCCCGTGACACCACCTCACCCCGAAGGTGTGAGTGGCCATGCAAGAGCAAGGAAAACCCTAAGCCCTAACCCAATGTCAATGTAGTGTCCAGGCCGAGGGGGCCTTTTCCAACCCAACTAGAAGCACATCCGTGCATGGGCGTTGCCTAGGCATCCCAGAGACATATAAACAGGCTAGGCGGGCTAGTCCCGCTCTACGGTCTTTTTGGTGTTGGCGCTGGTGACGATCGAAGGAATCCACGGAGTTTCTCGGAAAGCCGGCCAATCGAAGTCCTCTTCAGTGAAGCCACTTTAGAAGAACTTTAGAAGAATGAAAACATTTTCATAAATCACGCAACGACGACACCGGCATCGATTCTAGCGGAGGTGGTGAATAAAATCGCTGAGCACGCCGGTTAAGACGGTGCGAGAGCATGCGGGTGTCGGCTATACGGTATACGCATGCAGCATTCCTTGCTCCCTGCTACTGCCGCTCCCGAACCCCCACTGCCTCCCGCTGTGTCGGTGTGCCGGCTGGGCGCGCGATGGGCGCTCCCGCTGGTGGCTACTATCCAAAATGCTAGTCCTGATCCCCCACAAGGACCACTTCGTAATGGCTATATTGGTCGATGGTTTGCTTGTTGAAGCATATTTTTCAAGCCCCTTTCATGATATTTTTGAGTCAATTGAATCTTATTTTGTATGGGGTCGTCCCTAGAGTTACGACGTGAGGGTCATGCTTAGCGCGGGTGTGATTTGGGGATGTGAATTCACAAAATCATGAACTAAACCTCAGTCCTTCCACAAGGACCAGGCTATCACTGAAGTTGACAGCCTCCTCGAAGGTTCTTTATTGAAAATTTTAGCACTGACCCATATTGTCAAGTTCTCGAGCTGCTCTTTATGGAGTGTCTTGTCAAAACTTTCATCCGAGGTCATCTTGACCCTCAAAATATCGGTTGAAGCAGCACCGGGTGTCAAAACTGAAAAATGCCTTGAATTGCCTAAAATGAAATGCCTTTCGTCCGGTTCAACGATACTTACACACCAAAGTACGTGCACGTTATGGCCGTGTAGATGGCTAAACATTCAAGTATCGTATCTATATATATGATGACCATAGCGAGCAGGCAATGGTGTGGAAGTGCCATGCACGCACTCAATCTAGCATCCCCGACATCAGACGAGAGCCCAACGTAGCCCTTAGATTTTCTGACATTTGACTAACAATGATAAGACATGTCGAATCGGGTGCAAATAGATGTCCACTACGAGGCTATCAACGTGTGTTTTACGTAAACCGCAGCTTCAGTTTTACGTATACGCTGTATAATGCTACGGTGTTGCCGAATCCTTGGACGCATGCTCAGCCTCCATATACTATCGGCAAAAACTTATTGAAGATAAGGTATTCGTTTTGATTGATTTTCAACATTAGAAAAAGTCCGAGTTGAAAAATCCTAGGTGAGCATGTACACATGCAATCGTTCGTTGTAGATATATGAGGCGGCTCCCGGCCAATTCGGACACTATCCAACTAATAAGTATACAACCTGTGTAGACTACCTTTCATTTGATGCACCTCCGAAATTGGTTGGCATGCCAAATCACATTATTTGAAAATAGGTCCTTGTGGGAGGACCCCATTCAAATCTGGCCCTCCCACAAGTAATCGTGGGATGAGTATGTAGCCACTGGTGGTGCGGTGCAGGAGCAGCGAGCAGGTACGTACCGGTAGGTGCGCGGTGCGGCGCGTTGATCTACTGCGCCGTGCGCCGTTTGCCACGGCCATGCATAAAACAACGCGCATCACGCGCCGCTGCGGGTGGAGGTCTGCCGGTGGAGCCGGTCGTGGTGCGCGACGGTGACCTAGGGTGGCGGAGACGTTATCCTGTACCACGAACCGACGGGTGCGTTCCGCGGCTACAGCACGATAACGCCGCTAGTTCGATCTCTGCATGCATGCGGCTTCGGGCAACATTGAGAACAACACGGCTGCAACACCGACGACTACAACGGTAAATCCACCCTGGGTGTCAGTGGGTCAGGGGAGCGCGCGCCTTCATTTCGGTTTCGCGTTGCTGCATGAGGGGGGCTCGCTCCAACCACACTGTATGCATCAATGTCAAACGATGCAACGACGCAACGTCTGGATTTTGCGAAGATGAACACCTCAACATTCGGGGAGTCAATTCGATTGCACCACCCAGCACCCTCGCCTTCTTGCTCTACTCGCACATATCACTGCATTGGTCATGCGATGGTCATTATTTCGGACGGTCAACAGCGGATGACCCGAATCGTCACGTGGTCGCGACCCTCACGGTTGATTGCTACAAAACAAACAATAATAAAATACACATGATTTATACATCCAACAATCAGAATGGCGCAGTGGAAGCGTGGTGGGCCCATAACCCACAGGTCCGTGGATCGAAACCACGTTCTGATAAATGGTATGGTCTTATAGCTCAGTTGGTTAGAGCGTGGTGCTAATAACGCCAAGGTCCGCGGTTCGAGCCCGTGTGGGACTATTACTTTATTGTCATTTTTATCTTATCGACTTTGGCGGAGTCCCGCTGGCGGACGCGTGGGCGACGGCCAAGGTGTGCGCTACGGTAGAAATGCGCAAATGTACACGGTGTCCGAAATAAGAGGTAGTTATAGCTGCCACGTCAGACTACATGCTCTGGAATGCAAGGCATATCGAAGTTTTTCGGCCGTATCGATAGTTTTCGATAAGTTTCGAATTACCAATATCAATCGATATGAATACGTGCCTCGTACAGATCGATCAACATGAATAAGTACAGTGTCCAAATCAATAAATAACAATATTTTTCAAAATGAAATGCCGTTTATCGATCGATATGAATAAGTACAGAGTCCATATCAATAAATAACAATAAGTGAACTTTATTTTGCACGTATCGATACAATGATATATCAATATGGCCAGAATCTGCTCCTTCTCTCTTGTCACAAACCGCGGCTTGTCGTGTACCTTAGCCGGGTTGTGACACCTGGGACAGTAGTCCCTGTGACGAACATATGACACGCGCAGCACAATACGCGCGAGTGGTTACAGCAGTGATAGGGTACGGAAGTACGGATGGGTGTTACATCTTATTTGGAGGTAGCAACCTCGAGGGTGGCACGTTTGCCGTCAGCAGGAACATCGGCCCCAGAAGCCTCCACCCAATTACGGGCAGGAGACCCTGGCGCAGTCAGCAGCAACAGCACAGAGTACAGGAGCTCATTGGCAGCAGGCATGACAGGGACATCAGCAGCAGACAACTCAAACAGGGGTGCAATTGCCTGTGACTGCAGCGTGAAAAGCTGCTGAATTTCGGAGATCAGCTGTGAAAAAATGTCCGAAGCCGACGATTCACTGCCATGAAATTTTGCCGCTTTGTCTCCCAAAACCTTAGTTGTTGCTGTCTTCGCGCACTGAACATCGAAAGAATCTTTCCGTAACCGCTGCACGAGCGTTGCAGCCGCAGCCGACTCGTCAGCCGAAGCCAAATGCGGCGTTGTGGGGGTAGCCGAGTTTAATGCCCCAACATCATCGAAAATAGTTGCTAATTTACGCGCTCTAGCGCGAGTACGTGGCTTGTGTGGCGTATCCATTATAAAAATGACGGTGAGATGGGAATGCGGGCTAGCGGTGCGACAGTAGTGGATAATTCCGCAGCGGCCAATCCCTGCAGGAGTCTCAGCAAACAATAACACAATCAAGCAGGTCATGAGCCGAGTGGCTAATCGTGGGAGCGACCCACAAAACGCGGAGTGTCCTGCCCGCTGATCAAACGGAACGTCAAGCATAACCATACCCAGCGACGATACTCTGCCGAATAAATGCCAAAAAAAAACTGATCTCCACTTCAAAAGGAGGCCATACTGCGAAGAGAAAGCCACTGTCTAAGGGGGCGCCCACCCCATCTCTGTGTCAAAACTTAGCCAATCATGGCAACAGCTTGGCGCTGTGCCATCAGAATTACTAGGGAAGTGGTGACGCGCATAACCTGCGAAAACAGGTGTTCCGCTCGGTGAAAACAAACTGGCTAAGCTCCCATAAACAGTCCGGCCGAGTGCTTTTATCATGCATCTCGGAGACCCGGATAATACGAAGTAATGACTGACAGTACAGTATTACTGTACTGTCATCCTAGCTACTAGCGGAGTCACGGTTCCGATCAGAGACAGGTCAGGCTAGGGGCTACCAGAGCCCATAATAATAACCCTGAACCTAAAGTCCAGCAGAACAGGTGAAAATAGCGGTATATATTTCTGTGGATATATATAACAGTTTCACTGCAACAGGGACTCAGAAAGCAGTGGTGGGGAAGCCGGTGATAACAAAACTGATAGAAGGATTACGGGAGTGAGCTTTCTAGCAGGTCAGTGTCATACGGTGACACACGACCAGTGACACACGCAGCAAGGGGTGATACTAGGAGAAGCTGGACCCCCATACAGTGAGGGGGGATTTCAGCTTCCCCGTGACACCACCTCACCCCGAAGGTGTGAGTGGCCATGCAAGAGCAAGGAAAACCCTAAGCCCTAACCCAATGTCAATGTAGTGTCCAGGCCGAGGGGGCCTTTTCCAACCCAACTAGAAGCACATCCGTGCATGGGCGCTGCCTAGGCATCCCAGAGACATATAAACAGGCTAGGCGGGCTAGTCCCGCTCTACGGTCTTTTTGGTGTTGGCGCTGGTGACGATCGAAGGAATCCACGGAGTTTCTCGGAAAGCCGGCCAATCGAAGTCCTCTTCAGTGAAGCCACTTTAGAAGAACTTTAGAAGAATGAAAACATTTTCATAAATCACGCAACGACGACACCGGCATCGATTCTAGCGGAGGTGGTGAATAAAATCGCTGAGCACGCCGGTTAAGACGGTGCGAGAGCATGCGGGTGTCGGCTATACGGTATACGCATGCAGCATTCCTTGCTCCCTGCTACTGCCGCTCCCGAACCCCCACTGCCTCCCGCTGTGTCGGTGTGCCGGCTGGGCGCGCGATGGGCGCTCCCGCTGGTGGCTACTATCCAAAATGCTAGTCCTGATCCCCCACAAGGACCACTTCGTAATGGCTATATTGGTCGATGGTTTGCTTGTTGAAGCATATTTTTCAAGCCCCTTTCATGATATTTTTGAGTCAATTGAATCTTATTTTGTATGGGGTCGTCCCTAGAGTTACGACGTGAGGGTCATGCTTAGCGCGGGTGTGATTTGGGGATGTGAATTCACAAAATCATGAACTAAGCCTTGAATTGCCTAAAATGAAATGCCTTTCGTCCGGTTCAACGATACTTACACACCAAAGTACGTGCACGTTATGGCCGTGTAGATGGCTAAACATTCAAGTATCGTATCTATATATATGATGACCATAGCGAGCAGGCAATGGTGTGGAAGTGCCATGCACGCACTCAATCTAGCATCCCCGACATCAGACGAGAGCCCAACGTAGCCCTTAGATTTTCTGACATTTGACTAACAATGATAAGACATGTCGAATCGGGTGCAAATAGATGTCCACTACGAGGCTATCAACGTGTGTTTTACGTAAACCGCAGCTTCAGTTTTACGTATACGCTGTATAATGCTACGGTGTTGCCGAATCCTTGGACGCATGCTCAGCCTCCATATACTATCGGCAAAAACTTATTGAAGATAAGGTATTCGTTTTGATTGATTTTCAACATTAGAAAAAGTCCGAGTTGAAAAATCCTAGGTGAGCATGTACACATGCAATCGTTCGTTGTAGATATATGAGGCGGCTCCCGGCCAATTCGGACACTATCCAACTAATAAGTATACAACCTGTGTAGACTACCTTTCATTTGATGCACCTCCGAAATTGGTTGGCATGCCAAATCACATTATTTGAAAATAGGTCCTTGTGGGAGGACCCCATTCAAATCTGGCCCTCCCACAAGTAATCGTGGGATGAGTATGTAGCCACTGGTGGTGCGGTGCAGGAGCAGCGAGCAGGTACGTACCGGTAGGTGCGCGGTGCGGCGCGTTGATCTACTGCGCCGTGCGCCGTTTGCCACGGCCATGCATAAAACAACGCGCATCACGCGCCGCTGCGGGTGGAGGTCTGCCGGTGGAGCCGGTCGTGGTGCGCGACGGTGACCTAGGGTGGCGGAGACGTTATCCTGTACCACGAACCGACGGGTGCGTTCCGCGGCTACAGCACGATAACGCCGCTAGTTCGATCTCTGCATGCATGCGGCTTCGGGCAACATTGAGAACAACACGGCTGCAACACCGACGACTACAACGGTAAATCCACCCTGGGTGTCAGTGGGTCAGGGGAGCGCGCGCCTTCATTTCGGTTTCGCGTTGCTGCATGAGGGGGGCTCGCTCCAACCACACTGTATGCATCAATGTCAAACGATGCAACGACGCAACGTCTGGATTTTGCGAAGATGAACACCTCAACATTCGGGGAGTCAATTCGATTGCACCACCCAGCACCCTCGCCTTCTTGCTCTACTCGCACATATCACTGCATTGGTCATGCGATGGTCATTATTTCGGACGGTCAACAGCGGATGACCCGAATCGTCACGTGGTCGCGACCCTCACGGTTGATTGCTACAAAACAAACAATAATAAAATACACATGATTTATACATCCAACAATCAGAATGGCGCAGTGGAAGCGTGGTGGGCCCATAACCCACAGGTCCGTGGATCGAAACCACGTTCTGATAAATGGTATGGTCTTATAGCTCAGTTGGTTAGAGCGTGGTGCTAATAACGCCAAGGTCCGCGGTTCGAGCCCGTGTGGGACTATTACTTTATTGTCATTTTTATCTTATCGACTTTGGCGGAGTCCCGCTGGCGGACGCGTGGGCGACGGCCAAGGTGTGCGCTACGGTAGAAATGCGCAAATGTACACGGTGTCCGAAATAAGAGGTAGTTATAGCTGCCACGTCAGACTACATGCTCTGGAATGCAAGGCATATCGAAGTTTTTCGGCCGTATCGATAGTTTTCGATAAGTTTCGAATTACCAATATCAATCGATATGAATACGTGCCTCGTACAGATCGATCAACATGAATAAGTACAGTGTCCAAATCAATAAATAACAATATTTTTCAAAATGAAATGCCGTTTATCGATCGATATGAATAAGTACAGAGTCCATATCAATAAATAACAATAAGTGAACTTTATTTTGCACGTATCGATACAATGATATATCAATATGGCCAGAATCTGCTTCTTCTCTCTTGTCACAAACCGCGGCTTGTCGTGTACCTTAGCCGGGTTGTGACACCTGGGACAGTAGTCCCTGTGACGAACATATGACACGCGCAGCACAATACGCGCGAGTGGTTACAGCAGTGATAGGGTACGGAAGTACGGATGGGTGTTACATCTTATTTGGAGGTAGCAACCTCGAGGGTGGCACGTTTGCCGTCAGCAGGAACATCGGCCCCAGAAGCCTCCACCCAATTACGGGCAGGAGACCCTGGCGCAGTCAGCAGCAACAGCACAGAGTACAGGAGCTCATTGGCAGCAGGCATGACAGGGACATCAGCAGCAGACAACTCAAACAGGGGTGCAATTGCCTGTGACTGCAGCGTGAAAAGCTGCTGAATTTCGGAGATCAGCTGTGAAAAAATGTCCGAAGCCGACGATTCACTGCCATGAAATTTTGCCGCTTTGTCTCCCAAAACCTTAGTTGTTGCTGTCTTCGCGCACTGAACATCGAAAGAATCTTTCCGTAACCGCTGCACGAGCGTTGCAGCCGCAGCCGACTCGTCAGCCGAAGCCAAATGCGGCGTTGTGGGGGTAGCCGAGTTTAATGCCCCAACATCATCGAAAATAGTTGCTAATTTACGCGCTCTAGCGCGAGTACGTGGCTTGTGTGGCGTATCCATTATAAAAATGACGGTGAGATGGGAATGCGGGCTAGCGGTGCGACAGTAGTGGATAATTCCGCAGCGGCCAATCCCTGCAGGAGTCTCAGCAAACAATAACACAATCAAGCAGGTCATGAGCCGAGTGGCTAATCGTGGGAGCGACCCACAAAACGCGGAGTGTCCTGCCCGCTGATCAAACGGAACGTCAAGATATTTTTGAGTCAATTGAATCTTATTTTGTATGGGGTCGTCCCTAGAGTTACGACGTGAGGGTCATGCTTAGCGCGGGTGTGATTTGGGGATGTGAATTCACAAAATCATGAACTAAACCTCAGTCCTTCCACAAGGACCAGGCTATCACTGAAGTTGACAGCCTCCTCGAAGGTTTTTTATTGAAAATTTTAGCACTGACCCATATTGTCAAGTTCTCGAGCTGCTCTTTATGGAGTGTCTTGTCAAAACTTTCACCCGAGGTCATCTTGACCCTCAAAATATCGGTTGAAGCAGCACCGGGTGTCAAAACTGAAAAATGCCTTGAATTGCCTAAAATGAAATGCCTTTCGTCCGGTTCAACGATACTTACACACCAAAGTACGTGCACGTTATGGCCGTGTAGATGGCTAAACATTCAAGTATCGTATCTATATATATGATGACCATAGCGAGCAGGCAATGGTGTGGAAGTGCCATGCACGCACTCAATCTAGCATCCCCGACATCAGACGAGAGCCCAACGTAGCCCTTAGATTTTCTGACATTTGACTAACAATGATAAGACATGTCGAATCGGGTGCAAATAGATGTCCACTACGAGGCTATCAACGTGTGTTTTACGTAAACCGCAGCTTCAGTTTTACGTATACGCTGTATAATGCTACGGTGTTGCCGAATCCTTGGACGCATGCTCAGCCTCCATATACTATCGGCAAAAACTTATTGAAGATAAGGTATTCGTTTTGATTGATTTTCAACATTAGAAAAAGTCCGAGTTGAAAAATCCTAGGTGAGCATGTACACATGCAATCGTTCGTTGTAGATATATGAGGCGGCTCCCGGCCAATTCGGACACTATCCAACTAATAAGTATACAACCTGTGTAGACTACCTTTCATTTGATGCACCTCCGAAATTGGTTGGCATGCCAAATCACATTATTTGAAAATAGGTCCTTGTGGGAGGACCCCATTCAAATCTGGCCCTCCCACAAGTAATCGTGGGATGAGTATGTAGCCACTGGTGGTGCGGTGCAGGAGCAGCGAGCAGGTACGTACCGGTAGGTGCGCGGTGCGGCGCGTTGATCTACTGCGCCGTGCGCCGTTTGCCACGGCCATGCATAAAACAACGCGCATCACGCGCCGCTGCGGGTGGAGGTCTGCCGGTGGAGCCGGTCGTGGTGCGCGACGGTGACCTAGGGTGGCGGAGACGTTATCCTGTACCACGAACCGACGGGTGCGTTCCGCGGCTACAGCACGATAACGCCGCTAGTTCGATCTCTGCATGCATGCGGCTTCGGGCAACATTGAGAACAACACGGCTGCAACACCGACGACTACAACGGTAAATCCACCCTGGGTGTCAGTGGGTCAGGGGAGCGCGCGCCTTCATTTCGGTTTCGCGTTGCTGCATGAGGGGGGCTCGCTCCAACCACACTGTATGCATCAATGTCAAACGATGCAACGACGCAACGTCTGGATTTTGCGAAGATGAACACCTCAACATTCGGGGAGTCAATTCGATTGCACCACCCAGCACCCTCGCCTTCTTGCTCTACTCGCACATATCACTGCATTGGTCATGCGATGGTCATTATTTCGGACGGTCAACAGCGGATGACCCGAATCGTCACGTGGTCGCGACCCTCACGGTTGATTGCTACAAAACAAACAATAATAAAATACACATGATTTATACATCCAACAATCAGAATGGCGCAGTGGAAGCGTGGTGGGCCCATAACCCACAGGTCCGTGGATCGAAACCACGTTCTGATAAATGGTATGGTCTTATAGCTCAGTTGGTTAGAGCGTGGTGCTAATAACGCCAAGGTCCGCGGTTCGAGCCCGTGTGGGACTATTACTTTATTGTCATTTTTATCTTATCGACTTTGGCGGAGTCCCGCTGGCGGACGCGTGGGCGACGGCCAAGGTGTGCGCTACGGTAGAAATGCGCAAATGTACACGGTGTCCGAAATAAGAGGTAGTTATAGCTGCCACGTCAGACTACATGCTCTGGAATGCAAGGCATATCGAAGTTTTTCGGCCGTATCGATAGTTTTCGATAAGTTTCGAATTACCAATATCAATCGATATGAATACGTGCCTCGTACAGATCGATCAACATGAATAAGTACAGTGTCCAAATCAATAAATAACAATATTTTTCAAAATGAAATGCCGTTTATCGATCGATATGAATAAGTACAGAGTCCATATCAATAAATAACAATAAGTGAACTTTATTTTGCACGTATCGATACAATGATATATCAATATGGCCAGAATCTGCTTCTTCTCTCTTGTCACAAACCGCGGCTTGTCGTGTACCTTAGCCGGGTTGTGACACCTGGGACAGTAGTCCCTGTGACGAACATATGACACGCGCAGCACAATACGCGCGAGTGGTTACAGCAGTGATAGGGTACGGAAGTACGGATGGGTGTTACATCTTATTTGGAGGTAGCAACTAGAATATGTAGGGCGGCGTAGCAGGGTGAGGCAGACGCTCATTTTGTTTTGCCTTCGTAGCAGTGAGTGGAAGAAAGTAAGTGCTTGCTCAGACCGCGAAAACAGCAATGTTGTGATATAGCAATTTATGATATATGATATTCTTTTGCTTGTGAAGTCGTGTATTTGATAGAACAGGTGAAAATAGCGGTATATATTTCTGTGGATATATATAACAGTTTCACTGCAACAGGGACTCAGAAAGCAGTGGTGGGGAAACCGGTGATAACAAAACTGATAGAAAGATTACGGCAGTGAGCTTTCTAGCAAGTCGGTGTCAGACGGTGACACACGACCAGTGACACACGCAGCAAGGGGTGATACTAGGAGAAGCTGGACCCCCATACAGTGGGGGGGGGATTTCAGCTTCCCCGTGACACCACCTCACCCCGAAGGTGTGAGTGGCCATGCAAGAGCAAGGAAAACCCTAAGCCCTAACCCAATGTCAATGTAGTGTCCAGGCCGAGGGGGCCTTTTCCAACCCAACTGGAAGCACATCCGTGCATGGGCGCTGCCTAGGCATCCCAGAGACATATAATGTAGGAGGCTACCACTCCAGTTTCTTCTCTTCTTTACGGTTTCGGACTTATACTATTCTACACTTATTAAACGACCGCACGAGGTATGCTTACGATTGGTCAACTACAAGACTTCGGTTTCGTAAATCTTAATAGCTATGCTTTTGCTTTCAAGT